>PQWD01009314.1:42919-58474 GCA_019425675.1 Leucinodes orbonalis
GTCTGCTCAACGAGCCGCGGTTTCTGCGGAAACTACGTGACAGCCCCTGCCACTGCACTTGTGATAATGTGTATAATTAATTGATTTTCCAATTCCTTTATCTCTCTCATCTCACACATCATCATTATCAGGTCATTATACGGCCCTACAAAGGGGCACGAGCCTACCCGTATAGGGTGTATAGACCATAGTCGTCCACGTGAGCCCAGTGCTGATTGGCCAAATTCACGCGCAACCTCTGAATCTATTCGCATACGCGCGCAAGTTTACGCACTATTGACGAAAGTGATAGAAATCCATGTTCTAAAAACTTCTCAGTCATGTTAGTGTTTAAAAACTATTTTTCAATTAAATCATTGTTTAACAAAAGGCTGTACTGTTGAGTTTTCTTAAGTGCTTCTTTCTCAACAGGCCAAACCACTGAAGCGCTTTTTTTCAAGTATCAATTCATTTTTGTGCTCCAGTATTTTAAATGTTTTGTCTTGTTTTTTGTATATTTTTCGACGTTCATACAATAATGTAAATAGTATAGATTCGTGATATGTTCACAAAACAACTGAAAAAAGTGTTCCGAATGCAGTGACAGCACACATACACATATTTCGAATGAGGGTAAATTTACCTAAACAAAGAGGATATAACTGTATTCTCTTTGGTGGTTCGTTTTTGCGGCTCGGGTGGCGTATCTACCTTTTTATATACAGAATATCATTGATTTTTATAAGCGTAATCTGAATAAATGGAATTTGACTTTGACTTCGATCATGAATGAATGTAATTTTATTTTAAACTACGCATATTTTAATCAAGTGAATGCGTTTCAGATAACCAGACCACGCGGTACGAGCTTATAAATTCGTAACTTCATTACGGCAAGTTCCGATAAATGCGAGATAATACTGAATTTATTGCTTAAATTAATTAACATTGTGGCTTATCGATTCTATATAGCGCTATTACAACACTGCACGTTGACATATTTATTAAGAGTACTGAAACAGATTGTTTTAATGTAATGAGTGCCCGCCATAAAACTTTAGGGGACCACCGATAAATAAATAATTAATTAAAGAATAAAATATTGTAATTTCTCCCTTCACAAACTTTTAATCGGAACAGAGATGACCCATTGAACGCCGGGTGAGACACAATAGAAAAACTATTGTGTCGGCGCCTTGTGAAGTCATTGGCGGTCAAAGAGTTAAAACAAATTTAGGTCGGTACGTATAACGAGGTATGATGATGGGGTTTCGGTGAAACAACGCAAATATAACCATTTAGATAGAATCAGATTACCAAAAATACAAAAAGATGACATATCCCTCAAACTGTTCACCAACGCTACTTAAATCCTCATATAAGAGCCTAGTTTCTTGTTTTTATAAACCCTTTGTCAACTAGGGCAATAACTACCTATTATAAATAAATAAATATCCACTGACACTCACACAGCGCCATCTAGACCCTAACTAAGCATTAGACTGTAATATGGATACTAAACTGATTTTACTATTCTTCATCATCAGCTCATTAAACGTCCCCACCGAGGGGCACGAGCCTACCCGTATAGGGTGATTAAGCCTTAGTCGTCCACGCGGGCCCAGTGCGGATTGGACGACTTCACACACAACCTTTGAATCTCTTCGCAGGCTTGCATGAAGGTTTCCTCACGATGTTGTCCTTCACCGTAAGAGCGTCGGATAACGTACATATATTTTCGAAAATTCGAAACACATTGGTACGTGCCGGAATTTGAACCTCAGACCTCCCGGTAGGAAGGCGACAGTCCACCCCATTGAGCCACCGACGCTCTTTAGTATTCATATTACAGGCTAATTTGATTTTGGTTTTGATAACACAGCTGATAAACATACTTGTATACTTTTTTGTCAATATACATATTATACATAAACAAATATAGACTAATACAAACAGATATGTTCATGCATACAAATGTTTGTACTATCCGGGGATCGAACCCGGAACCCTTGGTATAATAGCCAACATCTCAACCATCACACCATATGGGTAATCAAATACAAGTTTTACAATGAATCTGTTAACTCTTAAATGTATTTATTAACTCATGATTTTAGTACCTGGTTAAATCGCATCTGGAAATTGTTTAGCTCAATAGCCGACCTAGATAGTGTTGAAGTGCACAAATAAAGTATCACGTATACTAAACATTATTTACCCACCTACGAGTATTGTGGCAATTTACTGCACCCATCAATTTTACTGAGAAATAGCACATCCTCTTTTATCTAGTCTATTTCGGTGTGAAATTTATATTGCATTTACATTTGCGGATTAGGTGAAAAAAGAGGGGAATGGAGCGAGCTATGCTCGGAGTCTTTCTTAAGGAAAAGATTTAATCCGTAAGAAAACTAAAGTCACCGACATAGTCCGCCGGATCGGCAAATTGAAGTGGCAGTGGGCTGGTCACGTATGTCCAGAGTTGCCACCATCCCATTTTTAAAATATAATTATTAAAATCGGCTTGTAACAAAAAGGAAAACGTATGGAAAATTAATTATTTCAATGATTTTAGATTTATATTATAAATACTAAATAAAATTTGATTTTCTTAGTCTGTCGCATGCATCATAAATTAATATAATTGGATCTAACTTTGAACGTTGCTGAATGCCCGATTTTTTCCCCCCTAAAGGTGGCAACCCTGCGTATGTTGCAATAGCCGCAGAACCGATGGCCGTTGAAGCAGACAAGTTCTGGAGTGGAGACCGCGTCTCGCCAAGCGTAGCGTAGGACGCCCTCCGGCCCGATGGACCGACGACTTGCGGAAGGTCGCTGGTGGAGGCTGGATGAGAAAAGCGGAGGATCGGGATGTCTGGCGCAAAATGGGGGAGACCTATGTCCAGGAGTGGACTACGATACGTTGAAGAGAGAGGGAAAAGCGAACAACTGGTAAGAACCTCAATCTCCAGCCTATAACGTTCCACTGCAGGCGCAGGCCTTCCCACATAGTAATTGAGAGTACAGGCCATAGCACACCACCAGGGCCTAGTGCGGATTGATAGACGTTAACGACTACTAAGTAAGTAGCCGGAACCAATGACCTACGGGCTTCTGTTTAACTCATAAACCGCCAGCAAAGTATTACAAATAATATCAAATGCCATCAATAACACCCGATTTCCACCCAATTCATAAATATAAGACTTTCAAATATCACATGGCAACAATTAAATCATGATAAGTAGAACTCCTAGACGCGTTTTTGCTCGTGTCATTGTATTCTTTATTATCTGTGGTTTGATCGCAACGTTGGAAATGTCACTTTCTAACCGCGCATATTTTAGATGAAATTAAGAGTATTCAATAATGCTTTGGTTAAAATAAACTTTTTAATTTTACAATTTCCCTTTAACTATGTGTGTTGAGGCTGATGATGAATAACTGATTGACAACCCATCTGGTGTAATGGTTGAGAAGTAGGCTATTACACCGAGGGTTCCGGGTTCGATCCCCGGACAGTACAAACATTTTGTGTGCAAAAACATGTCTGTTTGTATTGGTCTGAGTGTTTGTAATATATTTAGTAGTATTTACAAGCGTGTTGGCAAGCGTAGCGTAGGACACCCGCCGGCCCGGTAGACCGACGACTTGCGAAAGGTCGCTGGTGGAGGCTGGATGAGGAAAGCGGAGGACCAGGATATGTGGCGCAAAATCGGGGAGACCTATGTTCAGCAGTGGACTGCGATAAGTAAAGAGAGTAGTTTTTCCAAAAAAGTATAAAAGTATGTTTATCCGTTCGTTAGCTAAGTTTGGGGCTAGATGGCGCTGTGTTTCTCTTCAACCTATCGCAGTCCACTGCTGGACATAGGCTCCCCCATTTGCGCCAGATATCCCGGTCCTCCGCTTTTCTCATCCAGCTCCCACCAGCGACCTTTCGCAAGTCGTCGGTCTACCGGGCGGCGGGTGTCCTACGCTACGCTTGCCAATCGCTTGTAAATACTAATGTATAAATCTAGATTTTAAGCTTGTCCTATATACCCTTATTCTTCCAATCTATAACAGTTAAAGTTGTGATACTTCGTAGAGAGGCGCGCACTTTCCCCTAGATTTTCACATTTCCTAGGCTATCTAACCGGTCGGATTGTACGCAACGACTACCTCTTTTGAAGCGGAGTTACCTGCTATGCCCGGAGTCTTTATTTCCAAGCAATGAAAATAATGATTGTATTTTTCCTAGCAACATAATTTTAGGGACATTTATAATCAATCCAACGGCTTTACTGATGGTAACTTTGTAGATATATAGTCTCTCTTCAAACTATTGCAGTCCACTGCTGGACATAGGTCTCCTCCATTTTGCGCCAGATATCCCGGTCCTTCGCTTTCCTCATCCAGCCTCTACCAGCGACCTTTCGCAAGTCGTCGGTCCATCGGACAGGAGGGCGTGCTACGTTACGCTTGCCGAGACGCGGTTCCATCCAGAACTCGTCTGCTCCAAAGGCCATCGGTTCTGCGACATACGTGACCAGCCTACCGCCACTTCAACTTGCTGATTGATTGATTAAATCATTTATAAAGTCTAATAAATCACAATATTTTTCTTTCATCATCAGCTCATTAAACGTCCCCACCGAGGGGCACGAGCCTACCCGTATAGGGTTCTTAGGCCTGAGTCGTCCACGCGGGCCCAGTGCGGATTGGACGACTTCACACACAACCTTCGAATTTCTTCGCAGGCGTGCATGAAGGTTTCCTCACGGTGTTTTCCTTCACCGTAAGAGCGTCGGATAACGTACATATATTTTCGAAAATTCGAAAACACATTGGTACGTGTCGGGATTTGAACCTCAGCCCTCCCGGTAGGAAGGCGACAGTCCACAACATTGAGCCACCGACGCTCTTTCAAAAGAGACAATTCCCAAGCAGATTGGTATCATCAATCCCGCAAGTAGCCGACGGCATATCCAATAAAGTGTTTGAACAAACGAATTTAGCTATTAAACCAATTCCCCCAATAAAAACTAGACGCAGACAGTTTTGCTATTAATAAAGCCAATGTAGTGTGTGAAATACATATAAAAATATAGCTCTGTTATCTTTATTAAGTCCAATCGTACTCGAACATTCGTATGTTGGTAACGTAAAAATGTACTTGAAGGAAAAATAAAGTTATCTTCTCTTTTCTTCAACCTTTTAGTTCTCCCATTTTTCCCATTAAAGATTGTATGCACTCGTGCCCAAATCTAGTGTAACTAGTCCACCTTTAGGGACATTCAACACCACAATGGTCCTGACAAACAACGAACGAGACTCTAGCAATCACCAATACGCACTGGGCATGGAGGATAAACCCTAAAGAACTAGTGTCAATAACCTTAGTCTTTATTTTTAGTCGTAAGAAAACAGACTGACATCTTTTTTTTGTTGATATCTTCAACCTTTTAATGTAAAAAGACTAAAAGTACTAGTGTTAAATGAAAGTTTCGAAATTTGGTATATTTAGTGCGGAAATACTCGTATTTATTCCCGGGATTTTTTATGTAACATTTGAGTAAATTATTGTAAATGTTATCATCATTTGTTTTGTTATTTGTCATAAATTAATAATAGCCAAACAATCAGTCGCACAGTCCAATTATTGGTGTAAGGTAGCCTTCATGCTTCAAAGAAGAAGCCTATTTTTTATTATTAATTGAATAAAAGAAAAGCATTAATAAACGATCATTAATTACTCAATACAGATTGTAACTGTTCGTTTATTTTTAACTCTGTCTCTGCTCGGTAAATTGCGTGTCAAACGTGTCTCAGAGGAAGAAGCCACTTCCACTCGCGTAATGGGTAGACAGACAAAATGTCGCAGGTTAGACACGCTAGGAAACGTCAATCTTGGACTAAAACATCGCCGGAGCTAGTGATGTTACTTATGGTACTTGGTATTTATGTTTTTTTTTTGTTACGGAGTGAACGAAACGGTCAGTTCACTTACTTGGTTGTAAGTTTTACGCTTATGCAAGACAAATGCAGTGTTGGAATCAACCAATTTTTTTACGATACAAAGTGTACAGGACGGGTTAGGACGCTTACCTGTTGATAAGTGATATGCCTGACCATGTCAGAGCATTGATTAAGACAAACAACTGATAAACAGTTATTATTCACCATCAATGCCGCTCGACACACGAGACAACAGATGTTAGTTCTCTTCAACTCGGTATTTTTTCTAGCTACAGTTTTCTCATACCGAAACTGAAGTGCATAACACTTCTATTTTACAGGACGTCAAGACTGAAGATTACATAATGATTGCTAATGCTTGGCAGGCAGGTTTAAGATAGCAATGAAAAGCAAGGTATAATAAGGGAATGCTGCTACCTGTTCCGTGTTGTCCTTAAGAGGCATTTGCGGGAAGATAAAGGGTGATAAAGTGATAATTGTATTAAAATCTAGCGTCACCACACGGCAAACACACTTCAACCAATACATCTGCAACATTTACCACATATTAAAACTTCACCAAGCACATGAGTTAATTTATGTAATAGAAAACCTCCGATTGTATGAGGCTGAATCTCTGCAACACAGGATTTACCTAGAACAGGTTCCGCTCGCTCAATATACCAAACAAAACATTGACATTATATTGTCAAAAAAAATTTTGTAGATGAAACAATGATATTCTGTATACATAAACGTAGATACGCCATCCGTGCCACAAAAACGAACCGCCAAAGAGAATACAGCTTGTAGGCTTTTGTTTAGGTAAATGCACGCTCATTCGAAATATGTATGTGTGCTGCCACTGCATTCGGATCATTTTTTTCGATTGTTTTGTGCATATTATGAATCTAAACTTTTTTACATCATTGAGATAAAATAAAAAAAACAACAGGAGCGTTGGTGGCTCAGTGGTGTGGACTGTCGCCTTCCTACTGGGAGGGCTGAGGTTCAAATCCCGACACGTACCAATGTGTTTTCGAATTTTCGAAAATATATGTACGTTATCCGACGCTCTTACGGTGAAGGAAAACATCGTGAGGAAACCTTCATGCACGCCTGCGAAGAGATTCGAAGGTTGTGTGTGAAGTCGTCCAATCCGCACTGGGCCCGCGTGGACGACTAAGGCCTAATCACCCTATACGGGTAGGCTCGTGCTCCTCGGTGAGGACGTTTAATGAGCTGATGATGATGATGAAAAAAACAACGTCGGTAAATGGTCGGTAATAAAATAATCGAATTTGAATATTACGCTAAAGTTGCATCACTAGTACGAACGTCCTATTTCCTTGGCGGATGTCTTTTATTGTTTTTATAAAGGTTGTTCGTCATCGAGTGTAATAAATGCTTGATTGCTTGAAATTTTGACGACCCATTTGGTGTTGCGGTTGAGAGGTCGGCTGCAATACCAAGGGTTCCGGGTTCAATCCCCGGTCAGTACAAACATTTGTGTGCATGAACATGTCTGTTTGTAATGGTCTGGGTGTTTTCTATGTATATATGTATGTATTTACAAAAAAAAATGTATATTTATCCGTTGTTTAGTACCCATAATACAGGCTTCACGCTTAACTTGGGACTAGATGGCGCTGTGTGAATGTCTGTGGATATTTATTTATTTATATTTATTCCTTAATTGAGACAATTGCCTATACGTTATTTATTATTTATTATTTTGACTTGATTTGTGATTTACGTATTCTTGATGCCCGCGTATTTTATACTTGTAACAGGATCCAAATGATTGATTGGTTTTATTAAACACAAAATTTAACACAATATTAGTGCGCATTAGGAACGAGGCACCAAAGGGGGCTGTGCGGATACGTGGAATTTCGACCACGTAAGGATGGAATGAACGCCCGCGTCTTGTATCCCGATTGTGAAAAGGGGCTGGTGGAATTAATTTATGTTTAACCATGCATGCTGTAATTGTTTCTGAATAAATTTTACTTACAAAATACAGACGTCGATTTGATACTTTAGAGAGCAAGCATTTTTTCTGAATATATCCGTTGCGGTGGACTACCAATCATTGCTCTATTTGCCCAATCTTCATTTGATTGCCTCAGCAGCTAAGTCATTGTGCCCTATTTTTCTGTATGTGAAAAAACAGAACATTAAGGCCGTTCTCTTTCAAAATTACCTACTCCAAAATATTTACTAACTACCTATATGCACCATCAAGCAGTGGCGTGCACAGAGATTATGAGTAGGGTATGCAATATCAGTAACATTAATCGCAAAAACAATAAATACTTTCATTTTTGTCAAATCGAGTGTTTTTAAGATGGCAGCTGATCGCCTATGCTACAGATGTGAAACCATAGCGATCTGCTTTCCCAGAGGAAAATGGGTGAATAAGTGGGAAACATTTAATTTGGTGGCAATTTTCCGGGTTGTCTAGACGCACAGGGTATGCACTGCTCATTTGCATATATAGAGTGCACGCCACCAAGAGAAGTTAGTATAGTTTTACATTTGCGAACTTTCGCACTGTAAAAATAATGGCCGATTAGCAACGTCGACAGCCGACGTTAATGTATGGTTAGCTAGATTTAATGTATTATTTTGAGCCCGCTGACGTAGAAACCTCGTTTGTGATTGCGTGCGCCAAATTCAGTACTTGATGGATAAATAACACCGAAGTGTTCACGTCTCTTTAAAGACCATTCCGTTATACTCCCAATAAAGGAGAAAATGTACAAGTTATTAATTAATATCAGATATATTTTCGTATGAACCTCTATTATTCAAAATTTGGTACTATTAATAATACACAGAAGTTATAAATAAATAAATATAAATATCCACTGACATTGACACAGCGCTATCTAGCGCCAAGTTAAGCGTGAAGCCTAAACAACGGATAAACATACTTATACACATTTTTTTTGTAAATACATACATAGAAAACACCCAAACCATTACAAAAAGACATGTTCATGAACACAAATAAATAAATAAATATAAATATCCACTGACATTCACACAGCGCCATCTAGCCCCAAGTTAAGCGTGAAGCCTGTATTATGGGTACTAAACAACGGATAAATATACTTAAATACATTTTTTTTCGTAAATACATACATATCAACATAGAAAACACCCAGACCATTACAAACAGACATGTTCATGCACACAAATGTTTGTACTGCCCGGGGATCGAACCCGGAACCCTTGGTGTTGCAGCCGAGCTCTCAACCGCAACACCAAATGGGTCGTCAAATGTTTGTACTGCCCGGGAAACGAACCCAGAACCCTAGGTGTTACAGCCGACCTCTCAACCGCAACACTAAATGGGTCGTTATTGTGTAATAAATAAAAATATAGAATTCGTAAATTATTGTCAGTATATTTTAATGTTAGTCAGATAATATCATAGATAAAGCTATGTTCATAAACGCCTAATAATGCCATTAGATAGATAATGGAATTATTCATTGGAGATAACCCATTGGAGATAAACATTGACATCTATTGCGACAAATAACAACTCCTTAACTACAAAAAAAATAAAAACAATTATGAGCCCCATAAAAAAACCACAGGTTACCAAAAAAGACCAAGAAGAACGAACAATTCCTAGTAAGCGAAACAAAGGCGTGTCTTTAACCTACTTTATGGTTGCTATGGTATTTGTTGTGACACAATTTTGGAGAATCGTTATCTTAATCAAGGTCCCCTGATAACGTGCAGTATCTGTATATACGTTTGAATTGTAGCCATCTCTCACACAAAGATTAAGTACCATTCACGAATGATGAACACTGCGCTGAAATCATTCATCAGTAGCATTTGCTGCTTTATCCAAACTAACCTTTTACTGCAACCTCCAACCAGCCTCTCAAGCGTGAAGGTTATAGCCAAACCTTTAACTGTGGGTGAGACAGTTAATTCACCAGGGGACTGTCACGATTGTGAAATTAAAAAGACTTTTCATCATCAGCTCATTAAACGTCCCCACCGAGGGGCACGAGCCTATCCGTATAGGGTGATTAGGCCTTAGACTTCACACACAACCTTTGAATCTCTTCGCAGGCGTGCATGAAGGTTTCCTCACCTTCACCGTAAGAGCGTCGGATAACGTACATATATTTTCGAAAATTCGAAACACATTGGTACGTGTCGGAATTGAACCTCAGCCCTGCCGGTAGGAATGCGACAGTCCACACCATTGAGCCACCGACGCTATTTAAAAAAGGACTTTTGAATTACAGGAATTCTTACGTTGACTTATGCAGGTTCCTAGCCAAAGAAGAAAGAACCCTGCAGGTTTGGCTTCTAACCTGCCTATATATATATATTTCTTATTAGATTAAAAAACAACACGCGTTCGTATCTTCATGTTGCAGCACAAACCATAAACATTAAAAAGCAATTTGGCGTAACAGTAAACACGCTAAATTCCAATACAAAGCATCGTAATTGATTACAGTAAAACGTTTGCCACAAAAACTCAACTGAATCGTTTGTAATGAACGCTCTTACATTAACAACGAAGTTATTAACCTTAGGTCCCAATTATAGCGAACAGTGTAATGCTATCAAAGTGTTTACTATTTGCTATGATACTCCTTAAATGAGTAAATTTCATTTCGAATAAATCCAGAATAACATTTAACATTCTTATGTATTCAACCGACTTAATTTTGACAATAACAATTAAAACGTTCATTGACGTATAACAGTTACAAATTTGGCGAGTAACCCCTGTATTCCGTGTTGGGTAAGAGCACCTATGCAAACCTTGTTTCAGAAGTCATATACTAGGTAATTTTGCTAGCTACAGTGCCCGCATCCCGAAACACAAAGATACATAGCACTTCTATTTCACGCGACGATTACTAAAAAACTAACGCCTTAGTCCCAAAGAGGTAGGCAGCGGTAAAAGATAGTGAATAAAGAATTCGAATTTGAAAACAGCATGGCCATGCCGCTGTGAAATGAAATAAAAGAACTCTCTCCTCTTCAAACCTCGTATCAAAAAGGACACTTCTTCTACCTCAGCGTGTTTTCGCCCACCGTTGGGCATACGCCTCTCCAACTTTTCTCCTTTGGGATCAGTTGTCCGTCACCCTTCTCCAAACTGGGCCCAAGATCTCCCTTACATCATCGGACCATCGGGCGGGTGGTCTGCCTACTTCTGCTTCTGCTGGCTATCCGGGGTTTCCAATCCAGAACTCGCTTACTCCATCAAAACTAAGTTTATTATTATATAAACTCCGTTGTGTTCTTTATTGATATCTAATAATTGTACCTATATAAGTGCAATGTTGTATATATACTCGTACATGTGTATATACTGTAATATTATGCTATATAATAAAATAAACAATTTAGTCCTGAATCTTCAAAAAATATTGATCATCATCATCATCATCATCAGCTCATTAAATGTCCCCACCGAGGGGCACGAGCCTACCCGTATAGGGTGATTAGGCCTTAGTCGTCCACGTGGCCCAGTGCGGATTGGACGACTTCACAAAATTTTCGAATCTCTTCGCAGGCGTGCATGAAGGTTTCCTCACGATGTTTTCCTTCACCGTAAGAGCGTCGGATAACGTACATATATTTTTCGAAAATTCGAAAATACATTGGTACGTGTCGGGATTTGAACCATTCTATGGTAATTTAATTAGTGTGTACATTAATTTTAGTCACTATTAATTCATGATAAGAAATCGTCCATAAATAAAAACTACTTATAATCGAACGTATAAATTACAACGCTCTTTTCTTGCACGAACAAGGCAAAAAAGCCTAAGCTGTGTTTACAATTTTCCAGTGGCTTGGGAGCAAATAGGCATGTAATACCATCACGCCTGGAGTCAGGCCAGCCACCGTGAAATATGAATTTATACCAAGTGATGATATTGCGGTATAAATGTATAAATGGCCATTTTAATGGTTAAATATCGAGTACTATATAAACGGAATTGGGCATTACCTTCATACTTTTATAATTTAGAAAAAATCTCTACACTTTTACGAAATATAACTATTTATTTGTTCGTTTATATATTATTCTGATGAGGGATATAATTATACAAGGGTCAACCCGTAGGGGCACTGATGACTTTTTTTTATTGTAATTTACAGACAATTGGTAGATGACTTCCAAGGGAGATCATATCATATAGGGAAATAGGGCTGAACTTAAAATATGTCTTAAACTCCTGAAAATTGTTTTCCTGAGTTCTGCTGATTACCACAAATGGCTTTTACAGCTTCACTAGCCAATTGGTGAGCGCAGATGGCGCTCAGCCTTTAATTGTTTACCATGTTGCTTTGTTTATTTATTTATGGTACACAAACAGGATACAGACTTTACATGAAACACATTAAGATACAACAGTTCACAGGACAGGACTGTAGCCCAAAGACGGTGTACACAGCGTGATTTCAGGATATTTTAAATTATAATAGGCTATAAAATATTTGGAAAAAAGAAAAACTGAGCACTAACAAACTTACAATTAATAGCCTTCCTTTGATTGGAAAATTTATGAAATAATACGCAGGATATGACGCACTTCATTTTTATTTATGATAAAAAGTAATAAACTTTTGTCTTGTTTATAGGCTGTATATGTAGTTATCGGAACTCGAATAAAGATAGTTTTAATCAATTTATACAGCTTCTAATACCCATATCTTCTACAGCGATAAACTTGACAATTAATATCTATTCAAAAAACGTTTTTACCATCATAAGATAGTGCAGATTGTAACCAAATATACCTTTATAATAAACAGAGCAATATGTGAAACACCGAATACTAATAATAAATAGCTCAGGAAACATCACAAAATATCAACAAGTCCCCAAGTAAGCAAACCTTGTACTTATACTATATTAACGAAAACAAGTATCACCGACACTAATACATACAGACAAATACTAAAAAGCCCTATGTTCAGAAACAGCATTTACTATCATTGAGCCAAACATTTTGTTACAGTTTTTATAACCAGATAGAAAAATCTGACTCAATCTAAATCAGCTATACGAGGTTTCCCCTATAACGGAAAAATTAAGCACCATAAGTGCTCTACCTTTTAGGCTATCAAGGCTCAACCTTTTGCAGTCTACTGTTCATCATCATTTCAGCCATTTAATCTACATGATCTTTCCTAATTTCATTCAGTGTTCTAGCCACATTTTGTCTGTCCAGCCGTGGTCCAGCCCCATTATAGATTTAGAATTAGCGCGCTAATCCTTTATTTATGAGTCCCATGGCCAATCTTAATTAACCTCTTCGCAACGACCTTTAGCAATTGCCCACAAGCTTCCCAAAACGTGGTCTTCACTCAGGAACTCACACTGAATAACGACTTATGCTACTTAAAAACCAGGCGAAAACATGAAACAGGGGGGTTGCCGCAATCTCTTAAAACAGTATTGTTATAATGATACGTCGGCATTTTTGTACCAAAAAAGACGAAGTAATATTATTGTAACACTGTTCTAAGAGATGGTGGTAACCCCCAAGGTTGCACAACAAACAGGTAACTTAAGCACCAAAGTATAATTGTTAGACTACGCTTAAGTTTCGCGAAAATCAAATTGCGTTCCCGCATGGAAAAGCCGGCGGCCATGTTTTTTTTGTACGACACAAACGCTGCGCTGGCGCAAGCTCCTAATTACCGGTCATTGCCAAGGATCGCCAGTTCTCTAAGTCCCGGATGAGGGCAGTGACCTTTGTTTTTGGCAACACTGTATAGTCGCCAATAAAATTGGAACTAGAATATTTTACATATTTTTTTTTATTAATATGGCTCTCAATTTCTTGTCATCAGTTATACTGACGGCACAGTTAAAGTTAAGAAATATTATTTCTAGATCACTGGTCTAAAAACAAAAATTTGAAATAATAACTAGTTTTTGTCCGATAAGCCAAACATGTTTTATAAAATACATGCTTTTAAATTAAGCAATAATGTATACTTAAAAAATATTTTATTCCATAACATGTTCTTCTGTATTAGACTTCCAGTTCGTAAAGAAACCATTTATTCAAACGAACCCTGTTAAAAATAAACAAATACGAGGCAATTGACGCATAGCTACACATTGGGAAACTAATCAAAAACTTCATTGAGGAATTCTAAAAGCGGCTTTTACGCTCACTTCTCATTTAGAATTACAAAGAAGTGTTTATCTGTACAACAAGACCCCTTATTAGTAAAATAAAGCGGAATCGATGCAAAAAATAAACAAAATGTAGCCCCTCGGCTTGGCATCGCAAAAAAGAACAAAATTTTAATTTGGGTAGCTGGGTTTTTAACCTCTGCAGTATCATAACTACAAGGATAATTAGATTTCTGGCGCCATATTTTAAAGATATCGGTACTTATCTAAAATAAAATGATACAATAAAATATAATTGGTGTTTATGATTTAATGGACTATTTTACGTCATTGGCTAAATATAAAAAAAATCGGCCAAGCGCGAGTCGGACTGACACGTGGATGGTTCCGCGGCAGCAAGTAACATAAAATAAAATTATTTTTATTTACTTAGGCACCTACTACAGCTTTAATATGAAAAAATAGTCGATCACCGTTTATGACGTATAAAAAAAACTACACTTTAAAAAACTACGATTTCAATAATTCATTGTAAAATAAATACAAATAAATATAAGTTTATACTCGCGGAAGGAAGTGGAGGCTAAATGAGAAAAGCGAAGGGACCAGCAGTGGAATGCAA
Source organism: Leucinodes orbonalis (assembly GCA_019425675.1). Classification (NCBI taxonomy): domain Eukaryota; kingdom Metazoa; phylum Arthropoda; class Insecta; order Lepidoptera; family Crambidae; genus Leucinodes; species Leucinodes orbonalis. Next base: position 57,613 of record PQWD01009314.1, read on the forward strand.
TAGGTTGAAGAGGTTTTAAAATGCCTAATTTATTAACGAAGGCGTAAACACCAAAAAATGTGTGGCGGTCGTCATAAACGTTATTCTCTGCGCATGCGCAGTTTCGCCCTAAGACAAATAGGCCATTGTTTGTTGCATTCACAAGATAGTGTTAGCTCAAAGGACATAACTTCTGGTCCTTATCATGATGTTCATCATAATAGCTGGACACTTCTGCCAGATATATAGCTTGTTGTGTAAATTTTTGAGTACTTTAAGTATTTCTAACATATGGCCGATTCAAAAAAGGAGGACAGAATCCTTCTCTGTCGAAGATTATTGATACCTACACCAGATCGTTTGTCATCAATCCAACTTCATCAAAATCGTAAAATGCAATACTGTTTTTATGTTGAAGAGTTAAATTGACATTAGCTTTATTAAGAAAACCCGACATCGACAATAAAGCACTTCATGCTTTCTTTTTACACGTGCTAGATATAAAGTTTGAGAATTTTAATACAAAACCCGCATCTTCTGTAATTTGAACCATGTAGCAAACTCAATAGTTTATGCGGGAAGTTTCTAAAACATGGGTAATTATTTTTTTCTTAATAGAGTGACAATGGTTACTTCAGATACTTTATTATTAAAGCATAAATAAGCAAGTAGGTATTCGAGTTAATAAGAGACTCACCTAAAGCTGAGAGGTTACCATGGCCTGTCATACTCTTTTCGAAACTTTCTTGTCTAAACTATAAGAGAATAAAAAAGATTTGTTTGTCTTTTATATGAATTTGAAAAACATTTGTCAGTATTTAAAATATTTGGTTCTCGCAGCATTATGCATTTGCGCTGACTGTGCAGTCACACTGTGCAGCAT
>PQWD01009314.1:61952-108061 GCA_019425675.1 Leucinodes orbonalis
GGTTCACAAATATCTTAAAACTTTTGTCCTGAACAATTTCTATAGTTAGGGTCTGGGTTGCAGATAATCAATTGCGCCATAAATCTCAGCTAAACGGTGGAGACCGAGACCAGTGCGCCTGCGTTGCCAATATTGGCCTAGTTACATTAAATAATGCCTACTGGAAGAATCTAGAAAATCTGATACACAAATAGTGTAGTAATATACCTACTAATATAATCCTAGCTTGAAAAGAATGACTGAGTTTCTTGACGCATAACGTAAGCACTACGATACTACAAGTACAGATTTTAAAGCTGATTTCTGAACATTACAAATAATTAAAATGCCAATTTTAAGAAAATATATTTTTAATTTGCTCCAATATTTAAAACATCGATCGTTTATTTGCAATCAATAGAAGGCAAACAAACATACAGGTAACCAGGCAAGTTGTAAAGCAGCAGATGTGTTGTTGGCTCTTGCAGTTGCAAATATTCGCAATGTTGCCATCTTAGCAATTTTCGGGCTGGATCTAACACTTTTTACTGTGAACTCCTTTTTTAACTATTTAGCCCGAATGGGACTAGCCCTTTTTATCTAGATCATGGATCGGAAGCCGTGTTTTTTTCGTCGCTCTATATTTATTTTAGCATTTTGGTACAGAAAATCTTTTGTTGGTTATTGAAGCTCCACCTAGCCCGATGTAGCCCTTTTTACTTTTCCCAATCCTAAAACTTGGTATAATACTTATTCTCATGCTCTATTTTTAAGAACGTCATATCGCTTTGGTAACATTTCCATTATTAACTAGTTCCAAAATTAAGTCAAACGTGGCAGGAAATGTCAACTAAATGGTACTTCACATATATTCCTAGATACTACTGTAGGGACTACTTACTACACTACTACTTTCTACTACAATCCGTTTACAACACCACTTGGAATCCAGAATTTTGCAGAGCAGCAGAAACTAGTCCGAGCAATTCATCAGAATTCTCCCCGCGATACAAACGGCACAGCATGGGTGTACAACAATAAATTGGGTTTGGACGGTGTACAAAATTGCAATGGACAATATTGGCCGATGCGATATGGGTCAACGGCTGCCGGCGACAATTGCCGGGGATCAATCTTACTTGACCCGTAACCAACGAAAGTTAATTCAATGTTTGGCTTGTTTTTTACGATTCATTGGCGGTGGCGTCGACGCGTCTTGATTTTGTTACACACACGCTATTGTCAAATTTACAGATTAGTTGGGAAAACAAGCAAAATGGACAAAGAAATAAATAAAATGTGTCTGGTATAACGATCTTCTTTATGCCCTTTTACTTGCATGTAAAGCAATGCATGGAAGCACATGGTGATCGAAACTTAGCAAGTTTAATAATAAGTTCAGTAAGAAGTTATGTTTATCTAGCTTAAGTAAAGTTTACTTAAGCTAAATAAACATAACCTGTAAGCCTGTAACTGAATATTTACCGTAGGTACTAGCTTTGACGTGCGGCTTTGGTCGCATTGAAACCATATGGCGTAGAAGTATATATCTGGATTTAAATAACTTTTTATCAAAAAATGACGTATTTATCTTCAGTAACGATTTATTTAAAAAAACTTTTGAGTTACTTCTAATATGATCAATAAATGTGTACAAAGTTTCATGATAATCGGTTAAATAGTCTTTGCGTGAAAGCGTAACAAACAAACTTACATTCGCATTTATAAGTAGGGATATAATCTCAGAAGCTACCTTCTAATGAGAAGCTAACTGTAACTCGTCTTATGCAATGCTCTACATGAGTAATTGACGATTTGCGTTTGCTATGCCAACCGTATAGACACACCCAAGAGATAGGACTGTTTTTCACCAAAACGCACACATTTCTTTGTTTGTTTTTAATCTCGTTCTGCTCTTTTATTAATGTAGATATAAAAACAATAAATATTATCTGCGTGGCTATTTATAAGCTAGTGTAAACATATCCGTAAATAGTTAACAAGTACATACTTTTGTTCATGAGTACCAATTTTATTTATCTGATGCTAAGCAGTTTTAAATACAGATGAGCCTAAATAAAAACTGAAGAAAAAATAGGTAAAGAGGTCGCTTACATTAGTTCTGGCACCGCAATTGACTAATTTATAATTGAACTAGCTTTTGCCGGCGGCTTGCGCATAAATGATACTTGCCCAAGTGGAAAATAGTAACTTAATAGTTACATTTTTTTAAATAAGTCATAAATTCATAATGCACAGAATTATATTGTTCATTATTAGAGTGCCTAGTTATTTAAAACAAATAAAATGATATTATTGTAATTTTCACTTTTATCAAATTTAGATAACACATACTAAGCTTTCGTCACACTGCAAGTCTAGCCTATAACGGAATAAGGCCAAAAAAACTAGCAAACTCGGCAAAAACAATTTGAAAAAACAATATCGGCTTATGTTTGTAACACTACACCGAAATCACGCCATCCTACTTGTGGATAACGTAGCTCTTGACTCGCTGCATTAAAGTTCAATTTCGACGTGATTATGGTTCTGATGTTGTTTCATAATGTTGAAATTACCGCGAGAATTTCGTGATTGTGTCATTCGCACAGACTATAATTTTTTTTAGTGCGACCGCTCTGTGACGAAGTAGATTTAGAAAGGCATGTTTGTGGAATTTGGTGTAATTTGGGTTCGATCCCCGTATAATAAATATGACGTGTTTGTATGGGTCTGGGGGTTCCCTAGTAAATTTATTTGTATTAGCAAAAAAATCGTTTTCTTTTTCAAAAGAGCTTATATGCACGAATATTTTATGAAATGCTCGACATGAGTAATTGACGATTTGCGTTTGCTATGCCAACCGACACGCCCAAAAGATAGGACTGTTTTTTACCAAAACGCACACATATTTTTGTTAGTTTTTAAACTCGTACTGCTCTTTTAATAGTGTGGAAATAAAAATTAATAGCACGTACTTTTTGTATGTGGTTTGGTTAGAAAACCAAATGTTTGGTGCACCATACTATCGTGTTGACCAAGAATACTTGGTTTACATTACATTAGTTTGGACTTAGTATATATTATTTAATCTGTGGTTTGGTGATACTGCGCTACCAAATGCAGTAAGCAAGTCACCTTGTTGAGACGGCGATTTGGGACAATTCCTATCATTCTTCAGTGTATTATTTAAGTTGCAAATAGCATGAGTGAGAATAATAATAATTTTGAAATGTTTAATATAATACCCTTTTTGTATTTAGCAGCCCTCTATAGCCCAAACAAAAGCATCAGGTGACTATCAGGGATCACATTGAGCCCGCCTTACCCAAAAATCCTGAGATTCCCGACCAATTGGTCACAATTTATGACTTAATTGAAATTGCGAACCATGCAGTATAAAGTTTAAAACACGAAACTAAAATGTTAAATGAGCTCTTTCAATATGACCGCTTACTTTGTAATGTTGAAACTATAAAATTAATACTCCCATCTTTATAACTAGCTTTTTTATTTTTATCCTCTATAGGCAGACATTTGACCGCCATCTCACCTGATGGTAGGTGATGATGCGGCCGAGGATGGATCATGCCTGCCTATAAACAGCCTATTCACTATTGCCTTGAAGACGGCCAGGTTGAAATGATCAGGGAACACATACGGAGGCAAAGAATTCCATTCCTTTGCGGTGCGCATTAAGAACGAAGCACCATAGCGGGCTGTGCGGATGTGTGGAATGTCTACCACGTAAGGATGGAACGCTCGCCTCCGTCTTGTATCCCGATGGTGAAAAGGGGCTGGTGGAATTAACGCGTGTAATTCCATCGCACACTCACCGAAATGTAGCCTGTAAAAAACCGACAGCCGTGCAACTCTACGACGATGCTCGTAGATGCGTGTAGTTGGGGCGGTTTACCGTGTGGCACATACGATAAACGCTGAATTGAAACATATTTTTTGTCCATGGCAATGTCCTACCTAGCCAAACTGGGTGAAATCCCACAAAGTGACTTTGCATGCTTCAGAGGGCACGTTAAACCGTCGGTCGTCGATGAATGCATCACTAAGGAAAAACTTTCAGAATAAACATAAGTTTAGACACATCGCCATCGTCGCCACCGAGGGGCACGAGCCTACCCGTATAGGGTGATCAGGCCTTAGACGTCCACGCGGGCCCAGTGCGGCTTGGACTTCACGCACGACCTTTGAATGAATATCTTCGCAGGCGTGCGCAGGTTTCCTCCCGATGTTTTTCTTCACCGTAAGAGCGTCGGATAACGTACATAAATTTTTCGAAAATTCGAAAACACATTGGTCTGTGGTGGATTTGATCTCATCCCTCCCGGTAAGAGGGCGACAGTCCACACCATTGAGCCACCGACGCTCCACGACCGCTGTTAGACTCAAGCTAAAGGAATTTTGGAAAAGTGTTTCTACAGCCTGCAAGGTCATTTCTAAATGGGACATTATAAATTATTTATTATTTTGAATTTGGAATATGACTAAATAATTATGTTGACATTTAATTAAAGATTTGTTCCTATTTTCAAATTTATCTTTAATTTTTATTTATTTAAATTAGTCTTGTATTTTAAACATAAAGTAGGTATATTGTTAATGAACTGGCACGTGCCTCACCTACTGAGTACGAAGATCTTTTGTCGCCGGGTTAATCCGATAGTCATTTATCGTTTTGATTTTAAATTATTCGAGACGTTTTATTTTTTAATGAAATGCGTAGTGCATCATGCAAAGACGTGACATCCTTTTGGTTTAATCTTTATCGGTCGAAGGTAATTATAAATAATAATTATCATAATAATGTATAATTAGCGGACGCAAACGGCAAGGCCGGGTTCCGTATTCGCACAGGATGTTCTGCCAGCTCAGTCTAGGACGAACAATAGTCCATTCTAATTATTAATTAGGTGTTGGCATGTTAGACTCGATTGAGGCTGAAGTCAAGCATCTATCGACACGGTCATAATCGGATGGGTGCATTTTATTTATGTTATTACATGTATTAACTCCTAATGTACAATAAGAAAAAATTACACATCGCACCTTTCATATTATAGGGGCCCAATTTGAAAAACATGATTGTTGGGAAAACGCGTTTGAAGATTCTTGAGCGCTTCTGTTCTCACAAAATCAGTCATAAATAAATTAAAACATTAATTGCAAAATAATAGAATAATATAAGAGTATGTCCGTTAGTTATGAATTACTTATCGCATATTTAGTTTATCCCAGCATTATTAAAACGACACACTTTACTCGGAAATATGAAAAAGGCATAAACTAATTTTTCCCGGCTTCATTGAACGTTCTGATTCTTTATATCAAAAGCGTCATGTAGATGTGTTGATTTTGGGCTCGTTTATAAGTAAAACTAAAAAAAGCTATTTTGAGATGTGCCCCTATAATATGAATGGTGCGACATGTTCATACAAATAAATTGTCTTTATCTTGATTTTAGAAAAAAAGTAATATTACAATATTTAAGTAGGTACTGTCCAGTACCGCGCAGCTACAGCGATGACTTATCAAAGCGGTTTTAATTAAATTTGGTATGAAAGCTGAAACCCTGGTTAAAGATATAGGATTAAGGATAGGATTTAGACGACACATTTGGTGTAACGGTCGAGACGTCGGCTACTACACCAAGGGTTCCGGGTTCGATCCCCGGGCAGTACAATTATTTGTGTGCATGAAAATGTCTGTTGGTATGGTCTGGGTGTTCCTATGTATATAAATATATATATATATATAAGTATGTTTATTAGTTGTTTAGTACCCTAACTACAAGCTCCTCGATTAATATGGAGCTAGATGGCGCTTTGTGAGCGTCAGAGGATATTTATTTATTTATAGGCTACTTTTTGCATCAAAAGAAACCGCGGGGCACAGTAGTATATAAAAATGGAAATGGCGATCAGTTCCTACCTACCCAAAGCATCACAATAGAGTTATGTTCATAATAAAACTGGTCCGATTTCTTTTGAATATTTACCTGTTCTGCGAAACCGGCGAGGGTAGACGACAAGCAAAAACTCCATGAAATATATTACAATAGCCCTCGTTGGGAGATTGATGTGAAAAAACGCTCTACTTTACAAATATAAGATCTTATAATTGAAGTTAGCTGTCGTATTGAGATCTATCGAAGTGTATGTTAAAAAAAACCTTTTAATGTAAACTTTTCATTTCATCTGTGTAGACTTGATACTGAGTCGTTTAGGTGGTTACCAACGCCAGATATATCGTCCCGTAAAAGAGAAGTGTCTTGTACTTCTGTGTTTTGGAATGAGGGCACTGTAGCTAGTGAATTACCGGGTATTAGAGACCTAACATCTGTTGTCTCGGGTTATTGGCTCAGTGCGACATAGATGGAGAATAATAACTGATCTGTCAGTTGTTGGTCTCAATCAATACCACTGTCATGATCAGGCGTATAACTTTCCATCAGGTAAGCGTCCTGACCGTCCTGTGCACTATGTAAAATAAAAAAGATTACAAATTATCTAGATATCATGTTAATAATAATATGTTGTATTGCCAAATATAATCACTATTGGAAAAAACACAGTCGCCATTTACAAATATGAAAAAAAGAAAGATTTTATACATTTTATTTTATTTCATAGGAAATTTAACAAGCAGTTAAGAGACACTTCAACAATAGATACCCAAAAATCCTAAAACTGCGAAGGAGCAACAAGTGCGTTGCCGACCTTTTATTAAAAAGAGGAAAAAGGAATAAAGGGACTGGAAGTACGGTTTTAGGCCTCTGATAACCACATTCATTCGACGAAACACAACACTCGTGTTATTTCTCCGTATTTCTGTTATTTTTATTTGGATTAAGCAGCTCAAAATATACTACATAGAGTTGCCGTTCTATGTAGATAGCTTCCGACCCGTAAATTCTTATTCAAAATATATTCTTATTCAAATAAATCGTTTACAGATACTTTCGAATCGTCAATTGATATTATTATATTTTATGACGTATGAATGGAAGTTATTGAAAGAAGACTATTATTATCTGGTGTTTCGGGACTAATTTAGGCTACACAGAGCAAGTAATCACTATGTCAGGCTATTCTACAGACCTGTAGTCACCACCTTAAAGATCTTATGTGATTCGCTTGGAACAGAGCTACGTTCAGCTCAAAGTTTTGGCTAAAATGACATTCATCATGACTTTAATACCTTGTGAACGTGAATATTGAAGTTATTCAGAGGTGTACAAAGCATAGTTTGCTTATTAATAGACGCATTTGAACCAACGCGTGTTTTGAAGTTTACATTGCATTGCTAAATTTACACTTCGTCTTTGAAAAGGCGGTACAAAACATTGTAATCATAATACTGAGGTTCAATAAATGTCATGATCATTATATGTCGTCAGACCGCTCATATTAAATAATTACAATTCTGATAATTAATAAATTGTATGAATATATCATAATGAACCCCTTAATAGAGAGATTTTAATATTCAATGAGATTTAAAGTTAGGACATTCACATAGATCACCCACAACGCAGGCCACTTGCGAAACTTTATTAAGAAAGGAATAAGATCAGTCGAGCCTGTATATGCGGAAACTCTGATTTCGTATTGTATATTGATAACCTCAAATAGATCAGTTCATGTATAGCCACTTAACTATTCATCACATCGTACATACTACCGAATCGTCAATGTTAAATTTAGACGTATGAGGATATAAACATTTGTGAATTAGCTACAGAGTATCAGTCGTAATTTAGCTTTCCAAGTTAGGGATTCGTAAAGCTTTAGTATTTCTATGCATCTGATCTTTACGTAAATATTGAAGTCTGTGTAACGAATGTCTTTACGACGCATACCACTGTAAGTTTTAATCATTCTAATTCCTTGTCTGAGCGGAAGTTGTCTGAGTATTATACAAATCATAATTTATACAACTTGAGTCAAGACTGGATTAATTCAGTCGATCCGGTTATCCGTGTACAGTCGTATATGTCGTTTTGTACTATCTTATAAGTTATTGGATTGTTAACTCGATGTTATATGCTGTGTCTATCGTAAGGGCTCCTTACAAGATATTTTTATCGCCAAAATCAAGTTCTTCGTATTGAGATAAATGTTTTTCGTTTTAAGATTTTGGCGCTTATTCAGGGCACTGATTTTATCATTGAGTGTTTTGTCGCATTTTTATCCAACAATTGATGATTCACCAATCGCTCGTCTATCGTCACTAGCTTACGCATTACGCAAGCGATATGTGACACGTGTTGCGTAACGAATCGGTTTATGGTTACGATTCAATGATCATTTAAGGACCGTGTTTTCGCTCGGAACTAAAACTAAAAATTCTCACGGTGTTTAAAAATTCGGTACATGACTTATCAATTAATTTAACAACTGTGGTAAATTCTTTTTTTTTTCATTAAAAATTCTGAATGGTTATATTTCCAGTTTCTAATACCTAACGTTAGGAAATACCAAGAATTATATTACCTATGTAATGAATGACTTTCAATTTCATATCGGCTTTCTTAAACAATAATTGATTCAACCTGGAATGCCCTAGCTCAATAAAGAAAAATTTGATATAGTATTTTGAACTTTATTATTGGTAAATGGGATTAAATGAACACCTCAATAAAACATAATTAGCACATGTTTTTCACTATAAAAATGCAAATCTTTCACCTTCAGTGTCATATGGCAATTGCACAATTTGACCCAGCCAGTGAGATGCGTCACGTGGTCGCAGAACGATTGGCCGTTGGAGCAGAGTATTCTGGATGGAGACCGCGTCTCGGAAGCGTCGCGTAGGACGCCCGGACCGATGGCCGAGACTTCGGAAGGTCGCTGGTTTTAGGCGGATGAGAAACGCGGAGTTAGCGGGATATCTGGCGAACATGGGGAGACCGTATGTCAGCAGCCGACTACGCATCAGGTTGGACGAAGTTGAGATGGCGGTCAATGCCTCTGGTTGATAACAAAAGCAACCAAAGACCCAGTATGAAGAAACATATAACTATAAGCACATAAGTTACCTTTCACCAAAAGGTGAACGAATCTCTTGAAATTGGTATATAGAGTTAAATACAATTTCGCGCGTCGTAAACAACTTAATTATTTCAGGTCTCTTGCATGCTACATAGACTCCGAATATACAATTAGACTACGACAGCCGCCCAGTTTATAGGCAGTCCATGTCCAATTCTTTTTCGGTTTCTGACTGTGAAAGGTTAGTTGATACTATACTATGAGTAAATTTAATGATATCAATATGATGCGCATGGATTGCTATGTGCAGTTACAATTGATTAGTGGCTAATAATAGGGAAAGAAAATTGATGGCATTCTGATACGTTGTTAAGTTTCTTCTACAATAGGCGTTCTTGTGACTCGTAATCACAGAATAAGTAGCGTAAACTGCACCACGTTGATAGATCTAGTATGAGTCATTACATTTGTCGCAACTTTAAACGCGGCTGCCCTTCTCTTGTATGGGGAATCTGTAGGAAGGTACAGTCTTGAAATAACTTCAGGATCAATAAACGAATATCTAGTTACTATATTTATGAACACTACTCTATAGGTATCAATAATCAAATTCATTTGTGTACATCTTTACAAGTACATATACGGTATATTTATCCATTTTCATCATCAAATCAATAAGAATACTCAGCGGCGCCATCCAATTAAAACAAAGACATTGTACGATATATTATTATCATGGCGAGATCATCATGCATCACTATCGCTCAATTAATCGCCACACGAGCGGGCACGAGCCTACCGTATAGGGTGTGTGTAGCACTTAACTGAATTACGTTTCCATTACGTCGAGCGCTATGTGATGGACCAATGCGATCGACACTTACACGCCAAATTGTCAGAATCGGTCGCAGGGGATGGATAGATAGGCTTTCCTCAGATTTCCTGACCGTAAAGACTGGATAAACGTACATATTAGTAGGCATTCGAATCGTAGGTTCGAAAGACAGTTTTCATTGGTATGTTCGGGAATGATTTGAAACTCTTCAGGCCTCTGGTAAGGTAAGGCAGACACATGACCAAGCACCTCACAATTTGAACGTCAGCGTACGAGACCTAAAAGTTGAGAATAGTGTGACTAGTGTATAAATACTTTTCTAAATATAAGAATTACTTATATTTGTATGTTATAGTTTATAGAAACTAAGAATACTCTGAAGGTTCCTAATAGAGATTACGCAGGCCCTCAATCAATTCAGCAAACATTTTGCATCTCATGAAAATACAAACACTATTCTTGTGATGCACGAGGTCAACGAACCTTTGGTAGTAATAGCTGCTGACGTTCACCCAATACCCCGAGGCGGTGCATCCATAGGATATGCAAATAAGCAGTGCATACCCTGTGCGTCCAGACAACCCAATCGCCAATGTATTAAATTCATTCCCACTTATTCGCCCATTTTCCTCTACAGATTTGAAACAGTCAACTCAATTTGAGATACATAAACTTTATTTTTTGATTTTTACGATACAGTGTCATCTACTTTGCATACTACTATATTCTTTGTGCCACTGAAAACCATACTTTGATCGTCACTGCTCATGCAACTTTTCTACCATTTTACTTATTAATTTTACTTTTTTTTGACAATTCAAAAGTATGTTTATCTTTTTCTCTTGGCATACATAATCTCGCTCCCCGCGCAGCATTGCTATGGGGAGAGAATTCATATTTTTCCGTAAACCTTATAAACTCAAAGAATGCTTTCGTTTTAAAACCAGTCCTAAATAAATAAACGTAAACTATGCAGTAATTTCAACTCATAAGAACATTAAGAACCCGAACTAAAATACCACACGTGTTTCATTATTTTCATGGTACATCAAAATTGTTTTTGTTAAAAATGTTTAGACAAGTGCCCAGTCGCGCTAATATTTTTCGACATGATCTCTTAGAAGACTAACAGATCAAAAAATGTGAAGGAGTCGCCAAAGCTCTACCTAAAGTTATCATTTTACTGACTGAAATATTTTTTCCTTGAACTATTCATAGGCGTCAAAATTCCGTTATCTGGAATGCAATAACTTCTTGGTATATACACTTGTTCATAATGCCCATATAAGCACACAAGATAGCAGCTTAAAACTACTCGTACTTAGATGGTGCAATTAAAATGCATGAGATTTTTTTAACTTAATGTACAGATATATATAGAAAGAAATAGATGATCGTATCTTGATCTGAGATAATCTTCCGAACCTGTCGCTTCTCAATTGTACACTAGTCTTCTTTATAATAAAGAGAATATGCCCAAAACTGAGAAACTTTCGTTAATGCTTGTTATTATCTAAGTGCTTTTTTTATTTTTTGTGCGTTTCAATTTTATCAATATGTTTTTAATTACTAACAAATGATTGAATGCTTCTTTTCCCAGGTATAAAGTAAGAGCCACTCATCAACTTCTACATTTTTAGGTTTGCTATTTATCATTAAATAAAATGTATTCTGGCAACAGAACTTCGCTTGCAGAATACGCATTGTAAACTTGAATACGTTCATGTGGAATGCAAATGATTTCCATTTCGTTTATTCTAACCGATATGATATTTATCATTGCCGACATGTCTTTATAAATGTTCCGGCCTACCTGTTGACGCTCATAAATTTTATAACTAAGTTTTTATGAAATATAACAAAATGAATAGAAACATGTAGTTATTGATCCCAAAGTCTCGCTGTGCCCGTGTACATTATTTTAGTAAATTCTTGAATAACTATTAAGGATTAACCAATATAAATTTATTGAAATTAAACGTGGGCGAATTACAGAAAATGAAGTCAGTTCTTTAATAGCTTTAAAATAAACAAATTATAATAATTCGACAGAGAAAACCTAGTAGATATGTAGGTATTATGTTCAAAACAAATAAAAAGGATTCCTGGATTATAGAAAGTACCTAATAATATCTTAAGTTAATTCATAATTTTATTAACTACAAACTTTAAGAGACATTACGTTGCAAAGTATTAAATATAAAAAAATATACTTGTATAACGTATTATACGTACGAACCCCACTTATTTTGCATTAAATTTATAATATAATACAAAGAAACGAGTTGTATTATACTGCAGAAATTACTTGACGTCACCATTAAAATTCCATTTCTTATTTATACGGCAGTAACTAGCCGTCGGGCCCCATATTGTATGAATCAAACTTATTATTCAAAGTGATATTAAAATAACTTTGAAATGCCGGCTTTCAAAATGTGGAAAGGCCTAACTTACCACCGTCGACGCAAGATTAAAAACCAAAATAAAAGAAGGAAATCAAACATGGCGTTCCATGTAGGCAGGAATTATTGATGAACAGTTCTTTGCCTAAGCCTGGAGTTTCGATGAACTTAGCTCTTGATTCGCAACTTTGAATACAGTTCAAAGTTGCGATTCAATTCTCAGGAAAATAATGCATTTTATACTCTATAAAAATTATATACGAGAAACCTTTACAGTACATATTTTATCATATGAAAAATTGTGCAACAGGAATTCGGTAGGTATACTTTTATTTCATCAATCAAACTTTCCACGTGTTAAAATTTTTCAAAGAATTATCAGGGCCTTTGATAATCTGATAAAGTTAACAAGAAGATGTAGTTCTGGCATGGTTTGCACTGACTTATTCAAAAGATAAAGTCATATTATTGACATAAAATCTCTCAAGTGTTCATCGTAAACTTTGACTACAATGAAAACAAAAGAGTGTTCTTAAAACTTTGTGTTCTTGCTCCTAAGTTAAGACTAAATTGATAAAATCAAATTTTGACAAAAGACTTTGCTGACACCAGCAAGTTTTTTCCAAACATATAATTAGTAGGTAGCGCAAAATAGGTAGAATAAAATTACAATGCACGGACTTGAAGTTAATTATCATACAGAAAATGAAATAGCTGTATTAGGCAGCAAAGCAACGTATTCACACAAATTTTCTTGTAATTGCCTTGCAACTACACTAATTAATGCAGTAATCAATCGAGTTTAATGTTAAATTTAACACAATAATAAACTCTATTGAAAGTAGTAAGATTTCAATCAGTGTTATCAAACGTTTTTTATATGCGATGCCATTGCATTCTAAATCTTATTGAGTTTTGTTCTACGAAATGAAATAATTTTTAAGGCAAGTTATCTTTTGCGTTCCTTATCCAGGGAAGTCTGGGTTTTGTTCGCCAGATTTGGTGCGATTACCATATCTCGTCCCCATTTTGTGCGTAAATCTTCCCATTAGAACTGGTGCAGAGGGTCGTTTTGAATGTGCACTTTGTCGATGAAAGGTGGATTTGCCTACCAAAAGAGCATTAAAATCTATGATTTTATAACTGTTACATTATTTTAATGAGGATGCCTACAACTTTTCAACTACACTTATTAACGCAATGCAACTAGCGTTTATGTTAAATTTAACACAATAATAAACTCTATTGCAACAGTAGTAAGATATTCAAAATCAGTGTTATGCAAACGTTTTTATATGCGATGCCATTGCATTCTAAATCTTATGAGTTTTGTCATAGAAATGAAAATTTTAAGGCAAGTTAATCTTTTGCAGTTCTTATCACAGGGAAGTCTGGGTTTGTTCAGCAGATTTCGGTGCGATTACCATATCTCGTCCCCCATTTTGTGACGTACAATCTTCCCAGATTAAGAACTGGTGCAGAGGGGTCGTTTTGATGTGCACTTTGTACGATTGACAGGTGATTTGCCTACCAAAAAGAATTAAGTCTATGAATTTAATACTGTTACCAATTATTTAAATGAGGATCGAACCAACACTTTTCAACTATATTGCTGAAATAACGATAATGATGACATATTTTCGTGAAAATTTAAACAATTCCTACGAGAATGCACCGGGGATAAGTGCGATCGGCAACAAATATTCCAACCCCTGTAGTACGGATAACTGTGTTTGCATATCTAACTCCTTAGGCAGGGTTTTCACTAAATTTGTACGTCCATAAACGTTTATTAAAATAATAATTAGAAATCTTAGTTTTTGCTCTACAAACTTTAAGCCGTTCCCAAGGCTGGATAAAATGTATATTGTATCAAATAATGTTTTTTATTATAATTTGATCCAAAATAATATCTATGAAATCTCGTAACATAATTTGTTACCGCGCAAGCAAGTCGCGTTGTCGAACTGCACTCGTAACCTTGACTGCGCACGAGTCGGCTCGCGGCGAATTTGACACGCGTCGTCAGCGAAGGATTGATCTACCGCGTCGACGACGTCTACTCGTATGAGCTTGTGACGTGTGATGGATTGGATTTGTACTTCCTCCGACTTTGCCTAGCCTAGGGCGACTTCCATTTGTTGTCGGTTTTTAGACCGAGTCAAAGGGCTCGAAGTAGCACCAAGTACGTTCACGAAGTACCTCTCTGCAATACTCAGCCGGTCTCGGACTACTTCACGAGGAACTTCTGTATAGCACGCATAATAATATTTTACTAACATGGAGTCAAACTTTCTTGGTCATAAACAATTGAAATGTAACTTAAAGATTACAAGAAAAAATACTAAAACTCTTCACTCTGTTTCACACTTTGGTGAAATGCAGATTAAACGCACTCTGGCTAACTTGCTATACGCACTGGAACAGCTTGTCAAATACCTCTTCGGGGCGATACCGAAAGTCGGCGAGGCAGGCTCAATACAACATTTTAGAGTAAGGCTAAATTGATGAAGTCAAAAGGTCGTCGGACTAAATGGATTGTTGACTGAGTCGAAAAAGAAATCTAAGACGGTCACAATGAAATTCATTACACTTCAATACCTCAAACGATCTTTATATACAATAAAATTTTAATTTTTAAATATCAATACAAAATCTGTTGACACTACAGCAATTAGCACTGTCATGTCAGTGGATATGGTATTCATATTTCTAAGAGTAATATAAAATGTATGGAAATTTTGACAGATCACACAAAGTAGCCTGGTTGATCTGACAGTCAACATCCCTATTCTTCTTTATTAGGAATAAGCTTATAGGCACGAATTGCGAGTTCTTTGTCTTTGCCCACTGGCACACCTCGACATCACTAATCCAGTCAGTGCACCTTCTGTTAAGTGAGGTAATCTATGTCGAGGTGAATGCATAGTGTGTGTGTCGGCGGTAAACATGGGCCTTTAGCAAAAACTCTGCCCAAACCGGTTGTTTCGTTTCTGCGCTCTTGATTTTGCACTTGAAAGTATTTCCGAACTGGTTAGGATTTTTGGTTTCTTTTGCGCTAAACTATCATGATATTGACGACAATTTTTAAGGTGCAAAAATAAAGGGAAGATAGCACTCACAGAATGTGAAAATATTCCAAATCTATAATACCATTGCAAGTATTATATGTAGCAGTGTTGCCACCTTAGCCCTTTCTTAGCTAGATCTCTAGCACTTTTTAGTATAGGTGAAATCCTTTTTTAACGATTTAGCCCGAAAAGAGCAATCTAGCTCTTTTTCAAATTATGACTACTTTTTGCTATTTCATCGGTCATGATGACCTTTTTTTATAAGCTAAAAAAACGGCCTTGATTATTTTAGCATTTTTAGAACAGAAAATCTTGTGATGCTCAATCTAGCCTTTTTTTACTTCTCAAAAAGCCCTTTTTCTAAAACTGAGGTGGCAACACTGATAAGTAGACTCCTGGTTCAGATAGGATTCGATCTAAAGCGTGAAACAAAAAAGCGAAAGCTTCCATGTTTATTTATAAGAGATATCCACTTGATTACTACAATAAATTGTCAATTTGCCTAGAAAACTTTGGAACTATTGAATCTGAACTCATTTATAAAATAGGTAATTGTTTTGTCATTATGTAAATTTATAATAAACATATCCTCTTTCAGGTTACGAAAATACCTAATTATAATAATATTTCTCCGCAAATTTTGGTACATTTATTAATTTAATAATGAAGTTTGCATATTCAAATTGACTGCGGTTTTAGAACTTCAATCATTCGATACATTCAAATTGTCATAAACGAGTTGTAATTACGCGACAATATTTATTTGGACAGTAAATTCTAAACATAACACACTAGTAGATAATAATATTTAGTCATACGCCTTGAGGTCGTCTACTGTACGTTTCACAGTATAGATATGTAAACAATTAAACAAAACACAAAAAAACACCTTGACATTAGAGTGACCCCAGTAAATGTTTGAACATATCTGTCCTCAAACCTCTGTAAGCCAATCAAATTTTACGGACGATAACATGCTTTGGTGTCTGCCAACATTATTTTTTATTTATTTTAATGTTATGAGTGTACAGGACGGTCTGGACGCTCACCTGATGGTAAGTGATACGCCAGACCATGACAGAGCGGCATTAAAGAAGACCAACAACTGATAGACAGTTATTATCCTCCATCAATGCCGCACTGCGCCCGTCACCCGAGACAACAGATGTTAGGTCTCTTATACCCGGTAATTTCACTAGATACAGTGCCCTCATCCCGAAACACAAAAGTGCATAACACTCCTGTTTCACGGGATGATATCTGGCACTGCGGTGGTACTTACCTAGACGACTCAGTATCGAGTCTACCACCTAGTGAAATACAATAACATGACGACATTCACACGCGTTTATAACTTCACTAGCTGTGCCTGCGACTTTATTACGATACTACACAAGTTCACGGTAATATTACCGTCATAAGCTCTCTTATTACATCAGTCGTATGTCAGTAGGGTTACCAGCTGAAAAAACACGAGAAAAGGTTTCATTTCCATGGTTAAGTCTTGAGGTGTCCCAAAAACGTATCATTAATGGATTAGGTGTACACTGCTGCTCTAGGTCACGCATTTCAACAGCATGGTGTTGTCAGCGGCTTAGTCTAGCTTTTGATTATAGAAATCTTCAAAATGTAACCTGGCATGATCAGCTCAGCTGTAATGATGATGATGAATTGTTTTTATCGATCCGGAGTTCATCGGGCCCTTTCCATAGATAAAAAAATCTTGTGGTTATCGCATGTGTAGGCTTTAAGTAGAACGCGTTAGCATTAGGCGTTAGGATAATAATAATACCGTTTATTAGGTAAAACGCCGTTATCTGACGAGTAAATTTTTCGATATAAAACTGAAAGACCCTGTTTAATAGAAAACATGTTCGGATAAGTCAAGTCATGAGCCGAGCGTCGGTGGCTCAATGTGGACTGTTGCCTTCCAATCGAGAGAGCGCAGGTTCAAATCCCACCAGGTATCAATGTGTTTTCGAATTTTTGAAATTATATGTACGTTATCCGACGCTCTTACGGTGTTAAAAAACATCGTGAGGAAACCTGCGCACGCCTGCAAAGAGATTCAAAGGTTATGCGTGAAGTCGGACCAATCCGCACTGGGCCCGCGTAGACGATTAAGGCCTAATCACCCTATACAGAAGAAGCGTGCACTCATAATGTAAAGAAGCAGTGCATACCCTGTGCTTCCAGACAACTCGGAAAATCGCTAACAAATTAAATGATTCTCACTTACTCATTTTCCTCTACATATTTGAAACCATAGGCGATTACTCAATTTGTCAAAATGTTAATTATTTGTTTTTGTGATAAGTCTCAATAACTTATAGCATACTCATAATTTCTGTACACGCCACTTCTATACGGGTAGACTCGTGCCCCTCGGTGTGGACGTTTAATGAGCTGATGGTGAAGCTGTTAAGTTGAGGCATATTTTATATCTATTTATCGCCATAAAGATATGAAGGTATTTTGTAAAACATCACTAATAGAATGTATAATGGTGCACAATTTAAATTACTTATCAGCCTTACTAAAAATCGTGTTTGTCAGTTAACGGCTTTTTAGGTGGACGGAATAGTGACACTAACTCATTGACTTGTGCCCGAATACCTAAGTTCATCAACCTACAGTCCATTCACTGAGCGCTGCATTGTGATGCAAAATAGCATTAGGCATTATCCGTGGGCTACTTGTCACGATTAGAGTAACGGGTGAAGAGGTTGTTAAATTTGTTTTGTAAAATTATAATAAATATTTAGTGGCCAATAATGTAAAAAGTATGGATTCGGGATATGCTCACAAAACAATCGAAAAAAGTGTTCCGAATGCAGTGACAGCACACATACACATATTTCAAATGAGCGTACATTTACCTAGACAAAAGCCTACAAACTGTATTCTCTTCGGCGGTTCGTTTTTGAGGCACGGATGACGTATATACCTCTATATATACAGAATATCATTGCATCTAGCCCCAAGTTAAGCATGAAGCCTGTAGTATGGGTACTAAACAACGTATAAACAAACTTCTATTATTTTTGTAAATATATACATATACATATAAACACCCAGACAATACAAACGGACATGTTTATGCACACAAATGTTTGAACTGCCCGGGGATCTAACCCCCTTGGTGTAATATCCGACTTCTCAACCATTATACCAGATGGATCGTCATAAGTAAAGCAAATAAGGTAAATCAAAATCTGCTCGCACAAATACTGCTTTCAAGGTCCACATCAAGAGTGATTCAGGTTTCACCAGAACTTTGATAATAAAATGCGAAGGAAGCCGCTTTTACTGCAGACTGCGACGATACTGGCTAAAAACTCTCACAAAACTATACTGATAAATTGTAAATAAACTCGATATTAACTATATCATACTAATATAACGCCAAATACGAAAGAATCGACCGAAGCCTTCCTTCCTACAACTATACTTTTAATTCTGCTGGTCAGTTATTCTGTTCGTCAAGTAGCCGAACTTTCAAATCGAAGTTCGGTTTTGCTAGCCACATTAGAGCCTATCATAACAACGACCTGGGTTAGACATACGGGAGTCGCCGTAGCCGGACACGGCTTGGACAATATATACATAACTTTGTAAGTTTGTGTGTATGTTTGTTACTTCCTCACGTAACAACGGCTGAAGCGTTTAAATATCATTTGGGAAAGAGTTAGCTGACACTCTGGATTAACGCAGTGGTGTGCACAGAGATTACGAGTAAGGTATGCAAAATGAGTGACACTAATCGCAAAAACAATTAGAAATTTACATGTAAAAATGTACTGTTCATGACAGCAGATCGCCTATGGTTTGAAATCTGTAGAGGAAAACGGGCGAATAAGAGGAAATCATTTGATATGTTGGTGATTTTCCGGGTTGTCTAAACGCATTGGGTATGCACTGCTATTTTCATATATGGAGTGCACGCCTCTGGATTAACACATAGGCTACGTTTACTACGAGAAAATACAAGTACCTTACAGGTAAGACCGCAGGGAATAACTAGTCTTCAATATTCAAAAACAATTTACGCACAACACGATAAGTAGTTGTGTATTATTGTCAAAGTTTATCGTGGTTATTTATTAAAATTCGTAAATAATTTAAATTTCAATTAGCGCACGAAATCTATGCATATTGTCCACATTACGTGTAATATCAGCTTGAGCCGACAAGAGATTTGATAAAAATAAAACGTCCTTGTATTCAGGTTCAAACAATGTCATCAGAGATAAATAGCTCCTTCCATTTGGAGATCACCTATAAGAGTTACTATATATATATAAATATATTTATTTATAATATATATATTTAATATATATTATATATATATATATATAATTATATAATAATATATATTATAATATATATAAATATATATATATATATAATTATATATATTTATTATTATTATTTATATTATATAATATATATATATTATATATATATTATTATAATATATTATATATATAAATAATATATATATATATATATAAATATATATAATAAATGATGATTGTAATGTGAAAATTATCATAACATACTATACATAATTTTCACATTATAATCATCATTTTCAAATAAACTATAGCTTACTCAATTCCTAGCAGGCAATTTTGAGATTATTTGATTTTATAATTTTTTTTTCCCTTAAATTTAATAGCTAACCTAGTATTAATGTAAACTATCTAAACTAAATCCCCTAACTACTAACCTTAGCGGTTTTTGTACGGGATTTGATATATTTATGAATATTGTAACCAATTTTTTATAAAATAATTTAAAATAAGGATTGAAAAAACCCTTGATGGCAAGTAGCAACTATCTAAATTTTCCATTGATTCCGAAAATGAGTCCAAAGGGCAGTTCATCGTAAATCTGTGGGACAGTTACCACCGTTCACGTTGTTTATTCTCCTAATACCATAGTTAGAGAAAAACTAAGTAAAGTCATAGTTTACCCAAATTGTATTTTTGGGATCACAAAAACTCGGCACGAAATTCTTCGCAGAAAGTGGAAAAAGTTTTAAAGATATCGATATGGACATATCTTGAACTTGAACTAAATTCAATTAAAAATAATATTGTAGATAGCATAGGTACCTAATTCAACGAACTCTTTCACTGTTTTTTGAAAACTATAATCATCATCATCATCATGATTCCGTTAATATATAATAATATAATCAGTCCGTTTTAATAGTAATGGGGGATACCTGGTCAGCAGCGTACTGTGATAGATTAAAGAGAAGAATCACAATGGCGGCAAATTAAAAATGATTGGACTGTTTTAAACAATACTTAATTCAAATAATTTGTATTGACACCGCCAAAGTTCACCCGGCGAGTCAGAAAGGTTGTTAGAATACCGTTATGACAGAACTGGAGCATTTTAAACCAGTTTAAAGCCGCCTGATTTGCGATGGTTACTGCCTGCTCATGCACTATAAGGTTTAACCCTTCAGTTAAATTTTGAAAATATGAAATCTCACTGTCTTAGAGGCCATGGGGGTTCCTCATTTTACTTAATATCATTGGATTACAATAATGATACGTCAACATTTTTGTACCAGAAAGGCTAAGCAATATTATAGTAACACAGTATTAAAAATTTGGGGGTAAGCCACCCGTACTTGTAACGAAGGGTCTGTCTAATGTGACAAATGGATAGACAATTGATCCAACTCGAAACTGACAGCTTTAAGAATACCTCGATTTGGAAATTATTTTTTTCCTGACAAGATAGATGATTGTCTTACGACTAGAAACATTGAAGTCAAAAAAGTAACCTAAGAATTAGGTACATCATCATCAACTCATTAAACGTCCTCAGCGAGAGGCACGAGCAGTGGCGTGCACACCATATATGCAAATAAGCAGTGCATACCCTGTGCGTCCAGACAACCTGGAAAATCACTGCACATATTAAACGATTCCAACTTATTCGCTCATTTACCTCTACAGATTCAAAACCATAGGCGATCTGCTGTCATCAACAGCACTCAATTTGACAAAAAAATAAATTATTTATTGTTTTTGCGATTAGTGACACTCACTTTGCATACCCTACTCATAATCTCTGTGCACGCCACTGGGCACGAGCCTACGCGTATAGTATAGAATAGAATTAGGTACATATAGGGTTAAACCCGACAATGTGTTTTACGTTATTATTGATGGTCAAATTGAAGATAAGAGTATTGATCCAATAATCGCCATTAGATTAAAAACAGGTTTATGAGATTAGAAAACATGTGATGATAAGCGCATAGTATCTACTGTCAGAGCGTCATCGTGAACAAAATAGTACAAAAAACCACCTCAGTGACATGAACTTTGCATGCATGCACGCACACGCTACACGCGAGTAACCAAAAATACAATGCCGAATTGTCACATAATAATAATGTATCTCATACATAACTCATTTCATACAAAGCTAACACAGTCAATTCATCCGCTGTATCCTAAAACAATGCTAACATAGTAGATTATTGTATACCGACGAGTAGGTAGTGTCATTAGCTATTGATAATTATTTGCTTTCCAATACATTTACGTGGATTCAAATTTCTTACCATATTACCACATTGATTAAGTGACGCATACAAAAATAGTCTCCGCAAACGAGGAAATGTAATGCAAGCGCACATGATTAAGAAACCCGCAGATGTTTGCAACTTTCCCATCGTTATCAAGTATCTCTTCAAGAGATGTATCTTTTACCAACGTACTTAGTATGCAAAAAACTTACGTCATAACTCCATGTGCAAGACACTCCGGCAAACTTGGCGACGCACCGGCCCAGCTCCACGTCTTCGTGGGTAGTGTACAGGTGCTTCAAGCAATATTTCACGTGGGGAGCGACCCTCCGTAAAGTCTCGCGGGAAAACAGAACACCAGGACCGCCCATGCAAAAGTTCTCATTGTAGTCCAAGGCCAAGGCGTCCCGTTCTGCGTTCGTGCCGCGACCCGCCTGACCAATAAACTGTGGCTTCCGACTGTCCACCGACCGTAAAAACTCCCCCAATTTATCACCTCTCACATAAACGTCATCATCGGCACGCATAAACCACTCGAACTTGTCACCATATTTCTCGTACATGTACAGCAGCATGAGGAAAGACTTTTTCTGAGGGGGATAGCTGTCGTCCACATTCTGCAATGGGATCAAAGGCAGTCCTGGAGCCCGGGAAACTTCGGAGCTGAAAAAGGCTATCCGACCGGGTAAGTCTTGTGCCCATGTGTCGTACACTGCTCTAGCTCTAGTTTCCAAATACTGTTCAGCTGTCATAACACCGACGAACACTAGAGTCCTATTCGAATTTTGCACTGTTTCATCCGCACTTAAATTGATCAAGGCCAGCGGGTCCGGAGCCGTGTACGGCTTAGCTTGGGCGCAGGCCTGGATGGTGGTCCTCGAGGAGGGCCTCAGGCAAAGTTTGAGAAAAATCCCGAGCGTCACACCGGCGACAACGCCTGCCACCAGATGCATCCACTTGCTCCTCCGGGCCATCGTGACACTACTGCACAGTCAATAAATGCACCCACGGTCACCCGGTCCACATGTGTGCATTCCAGGAATAGTCTTTTTATCCCTTTTTTGTAGCGACCGGGAAGGGTAGACATTAGCGGGCGGCTTTTTTGTTCACTCGTCGCTCCCATCGGCGGGAACGATCACATGTTCGACGCCGTCGTCGCGCGACACCAAATCGAACCGTATCGCACTATCGCCGGCCTAAATATCGGATTTGCAGATGTTATCGAGGCGAGCGCGGCGAGCCACGACACGTATCGAAATGCGAGCCGCTCATGATAGCGAACACGTCACAGTCGACTCGTGCGCCGCCCGCGGAGCAACTGGACCGCCTCAAAACAAAACCCAAGCAGCGGTAACTCCAAGTGTCCGCGTACGCGAGCACACCTCTCTGTCTTGCATCGGCCGCCCGGTATATCCGTCCTAGTCGCCTTCGTCTAATATGGGCCGGATTCGAATGAACTTGTCCCATTGATCGCTGCATGTCTGGTCGTCGGTAACAATGGGCCGGGAGACTATCGCGTCAGCATTGTCTGGCGACGAGTCGCGAAACCCGGCTTTATTGGACCCACTTGGACGGCGGGAACTACGCCCGACGGAAGCATGGTTCCTTTACCTGCTAGTTTGTTTGTAGTCAGTAAGTTTGAACGAAGGCGAGGTTATGTACCTATTAGTTATTACGGTACAAAAATGCAAAACAGTGTGAGTAATCACACGGAGGCGTGTTTTACATGTTTAACATTTTAGCTAAAGCGTTAATTTTAGTATAGTTTATCAGCATCAAGTGAAATGCAAAACAAACTAACTGATAGATATAATAAACAAGCTTATAAAAATTGTTTGTACATGTAGATAACTAATTAACCTTATATGGACTTCATTACTTTACAAGTTATATTTATGTTAAATTTTTACTATTCATTCATTTATATCTACACATAAAAGTATGCATATTATTCGGTTAAGGGGTCCCAAAAGAAGTCCACTTTTTAACCCAAATCAAATCTGCTCAAGGTTCATCTTCGCAATCTCACACGCGGCCCTGGCGACGCGCTAAAATGGAGATAATGAACACCGTACTGCTCACCGAAATAAAAAAAGAAATATAGAAATATCCCAACAGAAACATGCAAGGCATTACCCCAACCCTTTTCAGACCTTTTATCGTGTAAGGAATTGGCCTCGCCAGCCATTTGTGGAGTAGAGGACAACCAATGGACAAAGTAGGTGCCTACCTATGCTTGACGGGTAAGGTAATCCCGCAACGGTGCCTACAAAGGATTAGTCAATGTACTACTTACTACAATGTATAGGTACTTTTCTACGTTTGGTTTTTAACCCCTATGTCTAGGCTATGCAAAGATAACTCAATAATGTATGCGCTTCATTTCATTGGCATTCATGAAATGTGTCATTTGAATACTAGGGCATTGTCTTTTGGTTATTGGTCTTGATTGGGGTTAGGAAAGAAAATCCTCTCTCTTTCAACAGAGTAGTAGATCGTGGCACTGCAGGATATAGTCCTCCCATATCTGCACCTAATACCCCGACCTCCCGCTTTTCTCATACAGCCGCCATCAGAACCTTTATGAAGTCGTCGGTCTATCGGGTCTGAGGACGTCCTACGCTACGCTTGCTGACACGTGGTCTCCTCTCCAGAACTCGGCCATCGATTCTGCGACATACGTGACCAGCCCACTACCACTTTAACTTACTGATCCGGCGAGGTCTTGCCTACTCTTACTAACATTACTAATTGAACAAGATATACTAGGTCGGGCTATACATAACGAATATTTATGTAAAATCACCAGACCTCTTAGTTATTAAGTGGTAGCATAGGTAATAAAGTTTTATTGTTATGTACCTACCTACAGATCTTCGGTACCTACCCTATAAATAAGTATCTATTGTTTAGCGCTTCTGTTTATATGGGTAACACGTTAAACGTGCCATGCAAATAATCGTTGCTCCATGCCAAGATCATGGCCAAAAGTGCAGTGACCTGAATGATAATAATGGCTACATTTATCTGACCTTAATGTGACCCTGTCGCAAAAGTCAGAAATTATATGGTCCATCCAAACCAGCGATAGAAAAAAAATGAATTACATTATTATGTATGTAATGATTTTAGCAGCTATGTCCCTTTTATCATCAGCTCATTAAACGTTTCCACCGAGGGGCACGAGCCCACCCGTAAAGGGTGTACAGGCCTTAGTACACGCACAACCTTTCCATTTCTTCGCAAGAATGCGCAATTTTTTTGTCGGATAACAAACATAATTTCAGAAACACATTGGTAGGAAGGCAACAGTCCTCACCATTGAGCCACCGACGCTATGTCCCTACTTATTACTAAACAGGAATTGGAAAAAGCTAGATTTAAATTGGTAATTGTAGGACTCTAAATAAAAAAGAATCCCTTAACCCTTTCAACACAAATGACACCTAAAGGCATCAGAATGAATAGATTTTCTATTGTGTCTGGATTACTAGCATTTAGAGGGCAACTGATGATACAAAAATGCCCATACTTTGTCATCAGTCAAACATCTTAGCATTGACGTATAACTTAAAATGGATCAAATCCAGACATTGAAAAAGCAACTTTAAAATTTAACACGCTAAGTGCATACTTCATTGAAGCGCGATTAATTTAGCCCACATGTCCAGACTGTCGGCAACGTCATTTGCATGACATATGGCCGATTTGATGTTCTTATTCTCAAGTATGATTTTATTTTATTATTTTTCAGTTATTTGGAACACGTGTCGTTCGGTTTGGTTATGACCAAGATATATTTTGACTATTATCAATGATGTAAAAAGTACGGATTCGTGATATGCTCACAAAACAATCGAAAAGTGTTCCGAATGCAGTGACAGCAGCACACATTCTCATATTTCGAATTTCGAACACATTTACGTAAACAAAAGAATACAAACTGTACTTCAGAGGTTCGTTTTTGAGGCATGGATGGCGTATCTACCTTTATATATACAGAATTATCTATTATTACTAGGTGGTAGACTCGGTACTGAGTCGTCTAGGTAGGTACCACCGCAATGCCTAATATCGTCCCGTAAAATAGGTGCACTTCTGGATGAGGCACTGTAGCTAGTAAATTACCGCTAAAGAACCTATCCTCTGTTGTCGGGTGACGAGCGGGAGTTGATTTGTCGGAAAAATAATCACTACCTACTGTTATTAATTTCTTCAACATTGCTTCAGTCATTCAGGCGTATCACTTACAACAGTGAGCGCACAGACCGTCCCATTCACATATAGCAAAAAAAAAAAAATAACACTAACCTATATGTTCTGTGCCTTGTATAGTCAGGCTGAATGAGGCTGAATTGTCTGAATGAGTAAGAGAATGGCCTTTGTGTCTGAACAGAGATCTGTAGATTGCAATAGTGTTAAACAATATCATCAACACTTCATAAAGGGAACATAATCATAATGCTACAAACCAGGCCTAACACAATGATAAGAATCAAATCATTGACAGCTCCGCTAAGTGATTGTCGGCAGGTCGCTAAGCAAGATAAAGCTAAAGCAATGCGGCTGCCGACTTGAAGAATACGGTATTTTTCTTACTGGAGAACACCTCATCATCATCATCATCAGCTCATTAAACGTCCCCACCGAGGGGCACGAGCCTACCGTATAGTGATTAGGCCTTAGTCGTCCACGCGGGCCCAGTGCGGATTGACGACTTCACACACAACCTTCGAATCTCTTCGCAGGTGTGTATGAAGGTTTCCTCACGATGTTTTCCTTCACCGTAAGAGCGTCGGATAACGTACATATATTTTCGAAAATACATTGGTACGTGTCGGGATTTGAACCTCAGCCCTCCCGGTAGGAAGGCGACAGTCCACACCTTATTAAAGTAATAATGAATAACAAATTATCTAATTAATAAGTTATTTAAAGCTTTGATTTAAAAGAAATTTATTCATTAAGCATTCTAATATGGCGCCCAACATGGAATTTTTTCAATACAAGCATAAAAATGACACAAAAACTTGTCAAAAATCACGAAAAATACGTAAATGAGGTAAAAATATATTCCTCATTTTCGTATCGACATCTCTTTATAAACATAAAGAACGTGAATCATAAAGGGCACCGATTCAGGTGATAAAAAAGACATATTGAAAATAATTTCATTTATTTTATACACATAATCCTCGTGCTGAAGCCGTCGTATAAAATTTCAAACGCGCCTAAGAACAAGCTATCGCTTACCGTAAAACGCTATCTCTCGTAACACTAGAATAAATAAAAACATTTCCAACAAAAGTAAATACAGCTTGTCACCACTAAGAGTCCAATTTTATGCCAATTTCTATCTTCTCTTTATACAGTGTTTAGTAAACCTCAACCTACCAACCAAGAGGGGGTGGCCAAATATAGCACAATTTTTTTTACAGATTCAAGAAAGACAGCCTAATAATTTTAGATTATATTTATATTAATGGACGACATGAACTAAGTATTTTAAGCACGTGTCGGTTTACCAATCACCTGTATAACGTCTTTGACACCTAACTCCTCACGTGGCACTAACTCATTATGTTAAAATCTTGCATATTTCATAGATATGGGGCGACCTAGATGTGCCACTGTGAAAATAAGTAATAAAAATAAACAGAAATCACATAAAGATATAGTTTTTCATATTTAAAATACATTCTAATACAGTGGAACCAGTCCGCATAGCGTGACCTTTAATCAAATATCATCACTCTTTTATATATCTACATTTATTACATATAAAAATTATATTACAGTAGTAATGCGCATATACATATTATTTTTTTACAATTACAGGTTCGCGTTTGACCGCCTTGCCTGATTTAAGCACAGACGATGCGCCTAGGATGGAGCTAGCTTACCTAAATAAAAACCTATTCACTCTTGATATAATACAGAGTCCATAGAAAAGTGATCCTAAAACGTTGCTTAGTTGAGGCTAAAAGTGGTTTTAAAAGGATAGAATTCACTTAACTAAGCAATATTGAAAAATACAATCTAAAGCCCGTATTATAGGACGAGACTCAATCGTTGATCTTCTATTAAGTAGAGTGAGGAAGGATAGCGCTCTATACGATAAATGGCACCATCCCTTTCTAACTCAATTTAAGTAAAGATCAACGTTGAGTCTCGTTTAAGGCTGAGAGCCATCTGCGCTCGCCAATTACCCGGTGACACTGTAAGGGCCATCTGCGGCCAACAGCAGTAGTCGGATCGAAAAAAAAAAGGACAAAAAAAAGTTGAGCCTCGTTCCAGAATACGGGCCTTAATGTCCCAAGATCACAATGTTTCAAAGGACCCTTTTAAATTCTTTAATTTAATCGCCAACAATTATATCTAAATATTGATACTAGCACTTTTGAAACTAAATTTATAATAAGACAAAAACAACTAAAGAATGGTAAACTATTGACAAACCTGTGAAATCACGAATATGAAACGTAGCAACATTAAATTATTTGATTTCTTTGAAATAATACTTGTGATTACCAAAAAAGCGTGCGTTCGTGTTGTTAAAATAATTGCATAAATATATGGAACCTTGTATCATTTGGTGATATTGGTCCAAATGCTCGTGAAAACTGTGCAAATTCATCACTTATCAAAACTAAAAACAGCAACAAATGCCAAACACAGGTTTCTATATAAAACCTAATATGATTAGTAACATTGTATTTCCTCAATAGATACAAAGAACTTCGTCAAATCATGTTCAACCATTTTAACAGACTTCAAAAAAGAGGTTCTCAGTTTGACCTGTCAGTATGTATGTAAGTATGTATGTTTGTCCGCGATTATCTCACGTTTGGCTGAAGCAATTTCGATGCGGTTTCGGTAAAGTATTTGTTACATTCAGGAGAAGGTTTTAGTGTTTTAATATAGATAAAGGTTCAAGCAAAATCATAAAGAATGAAATCAGAAATGATATCTAAATTTCATATGACTACTTTGGTGTACTAAAAAAAAAACAAACTTACAACTTTATACAAAGATCTTCGCCAAACCTAGATCACGCATTTTAGTTACAGATTAAAGCAAAAATATTATGAAATCAAAAATATTATCTAGCATCGTAAATGCGGGCATTTGTATCATCATTATAACTAATTTCATATTACTAGTTCGGTTGTATTACAAAACTTCTGATATTTAAACTCTTGACAACTTTAACAATAAGGTTAGATAAAGAGCAAAGGTCATATTATTTATGCCACAAATATTTTTTATATAAATTATCAGTTTATCCCTATAGCAATGTAATAGAGGTAACAATTGTTTTTAATTATATACTAAGACGATAATGAATAATATCTCGAACCAAATAGTATATTAAACAATCAATTTACCGGGACATTACCGGGTCTAAGAGACCTTACATCTGTTTTCTCGTGACGGGCGCAGTGCGGCATTGATGGAGAACAATAACTGTTTATCAGTTTGGAATAAAAACATTTTTATTCTATTTATTTATTAGTTGTTATTCTCCAGAAGGAAAACATTCATGGTCGGGCGTATCCATTATCATCAGTTAAGCGTCCTGACCGTCCTGTTACCTTCGTTACATATAAAAAATCCATAAACACAATTTAGGTATCCCCTGAACACAGACATGCTAAAAACAAAAAGCCTAACATTACGCTTATTGTAAAAGTGGTAAAACTGATATAGGTATATAAATATCTATATATTGTATCACCACTATAAAGCCACTTATTTATGTACATTTATTATTATAGGTTTCCATAAAAATGTCTAATCCAATGGCAATGCCATACCCTTTTCTGTTGTATGGAAAGTTCACAATTAAATTAAAACAACCATCAACAAAACACAAAATAATTTATACACTTAAATATCAGTAGACATCTTTTAGGTACATATAAGTATATACTTATTGCCTCTATGTGAATTACAGCAAAAAAATTGTCACAAACCAAAACAGTTTTGGCAATGTTGTGTTGATAAAATTTTATTTTAACTTTGTACAACAGTAGCTATAGATTTAACTTATATATTTTTTTAAAATGCATTCACTTATTGCAATGTTATAATTTATGCTAATTAATGTTTGTAATAAAAAGGTACCTTAAGTCTGAGGCAAAAAATATAATTTCACTCAATGTGACTCAATCTCAGCACAACTGCTTGAACCCAAATACATATAAAATATTATATGTAGCTCCTAACCCAAACTGATATAAAACATGAAAAATACTCTTTTAAAATGCAACGGATACTAAGAAATTTGTGTAGCATTCGCCTCTAAACGATCACTTCATAGACGAGCGCTTTGCGCATAATCGTTCCTAAGATTCTCTTTTATTAATTAAGCTGACATTTATTTTGCACACTCACCTTCTTAATACAATTTTTTTTTTGGGAAGTATGTAAACATGAACACAGGTCTCTGTGTAAAGAGAAGTATATACAACTTTTTAAAGTTTACGTATATTTAGACCAACAATAATCACAATTTTAAACCAATTTAGCTTTATAGTTTGATGGTTCGGTCAAGAGATACAATTAAGTAACGACAGTTTGAAAGTTATTAGTCAACATTGATTGACAAAATAATTTTGTGTAAGAATCAAGGCAGTGTTCCTAATGAGTTGTTTAAAACGTTTCAAACTTATCACCAACCTTTTACCAAGAACGGTACAATAAGTAGCAATGATAAGTATGTACTTTTAAAATGACGATTACGACACCAATTCGTCCAATGCTTTGTCCCTGTTAAACTCGTGTTTGGCAAGTGCCGCAAGAACTTTCCCTTCTGCAAATCCTAGATCCATCAGCTCGCCTAGTATTAAGAGTCCTTCAATCACCTGAAAAACAATAGAGTATTGATTAAAATAGTTCCCACTATACCTAATATAACCACTTGAATTCCCACACTGTAACGAAAATTCAAACCAAGATCTTATTATAGATAAATCTGTTTTTGAATTTTCGTTTCATTGTAAATAAAACAGACAATTTAGACTATTTTTGACGACCCATTTGGTGTAGAGGCTGAGATGTCTTGGTGAGATAGTTGAGAGGCTACTACACCAAGGGTTCCAGGTTCGATCCCTGGGCAGTACAAACGTTTGTGTGCATGAACATATTGGTCTGGGTGTTTTCTATGTATAATATTACAAAAAAAAACGTATATTAGTATGTTTATCAATTGTTGAATACCCGTAATACAAGCTTCACGCTTAACTTGGGACTAGATGGCGCTGCGTGATTGTCAGAGGATATTTATTTATTTTTCTCAAATGGTATAATAGGCTGGTCACATAGATGGCATCTTCATGATTAAAAGATTGTTGAGGTGAGGTACAATGTCTCTTCAATCTTTTCACATAAATGAAATGTATTATTACAGTCAAAATTTTAGCCTTCCCGCATAGCACAAATCTAAGGAGATTGGTGTGAATAAACTAAAGAACCAGTATTGGTACTGTTAAGAAAATATATTTAATAAAAGAATACTTTTTTAAATCATTGACTACAAAACCAGAATAATTGCAAAAAAAGATAAGTTAGAATATAAATTGTAAATGTGGTTGGCATTGTAAGCTCTACTTTAAAAACTAACAGAGCTAAACAACCGTAAAACAACAGTATATAACCCAAATTACGCAAATAAATATGATTTGATTTAAAAAACGATTTTATGTTCTATTGTGAAAGTTATGTACCTACTTGAACCTTTTATAAAAACTATTTAAAGGAAGATAAAATGTTGGAAGTAACTGAAGTTGCTTTAACCTAATTAACAAAATCTCATTAGTTAGCTTCAATTAGGTTTTATTTCTTCAACTGCTCAATTAGGCTTTACATTTTTAGTATAAAGGAAAATGTATTATATTATTATTATTACAATATTTAACATTCATCATCATCAGCATTACAGCTTA
The DNA here is from genome assembly GCA_019425675.1 of Leucinodes orbonalis. NCBI lineage: Eukaryota > Metazoa > Arthropoda > Insecta > Lepidoptera > Crambidae > Leucinodes > Leucinodes orbonalis. Next base: position 93,757 of record PQWD01009314.1, read on the forward strand.
ATGACTCAATGACTGTAAGGATTAATCTCAACATCCATTGACTGCCCAATGCAAAAGCCAGGTCATTACCTTTCAGCAAAAGAATGAAAACCCTTATATTCTATTTGGCAATCATGTTTTTTATTAATCCAATAGAATGTTTTTTTTTGCATTACACTCTCTGAATAATCACCATTTATCTGTTATATTAATATAATATACATACCTTTTTGTCATTATCTCCTAAAAGTCCACAAACCCTGGCAACCCTGTCAATTGGAAATCCCATTCCTTGTATCTTCTGGCACATAGTCTGATGAGTGGCTGGCAACTTATCAAATGGATTAGGTAACCTCTCCGACTTCCTTCTACTTCGTTCTCTTCATCTTTTTCACTATTAGAAGCTAAGTGAGGATTATTTTTTGGCGCAGGGCTTGTTGTACAAGACCTCTCGTTACTTCTGAGTTTAGCTGATGCAATCTCTTCATTTAATTTCTTACTATATCCGGTACACTTCTTGATCGTGACTTCATAGTGTTCTGGAGTTATTGATATATCCTGCCTGTCAACAGTTGCAGATTAACTTTCTGTGGAGTATTATAAGTTGTGTTCTCTGGTGAGTAAGGTATTTGTGGAGGTTGAAATAGATGGATGTGTATGTAGGTACTTCCATTTGTTAGTTGGTTGACTTCACCAGATGTAGTAGGCATTTGATTGTTGTAATACCCTGGATCAACAGGTGTATTGATTTGTAGGAACATAATATTGATAATTTGGCATATACATATTTAGATTGTCCATTGGCATTTGACTATCACAAGTATTGTCAGCTTGTACGTAATATCCATTAGAAACTGGATAATGTTGTGGTACATACATCACACCAGGACCTTGTACAGGTTGTTCCATATATGAATTAGGGAGATACCCCATTCCTTCAACTTGCACCTGTGATCCACAGTTAGGCAAATTAGTGTATGGCTCGGGCATAATGTAATTTTGTGTGTGACACGTAGCACTTTCTTTTTGATTTTGCCACACTTGAGCTAACAATTCCTTATCATTAATTGTCTTTAGCTCCACATTGTCGAAAGGGCTTGATGTATCATTCTCAAAATCTTTAAATGTTAACATATCAACGTTAGTGTACTGTGGTATTTTAGTAATTCTAGCACTCATCTTCAACTCTTGCAGTGGATCTGGATCATCTAGCAAACTGTTCTGATTATAATTAGATTGTACTTGAATGGGCTGGAGTATATTGGTGTTGTCTCTTGTGTGTTGCAGCAAGATGGGTATGCTATCTCTGAACTTGCTTGCTCAACGTCCGGGCTGCTTTGTTTAGGGGTTGTGTCACAGGTTTGCTCAGTTTTATCTTCCATAGACAATGCACTGATCTCATCAGTACTTGGGTAGGATACTTCTGATACGCTCAATTGCTTAAGTTTCTCCTCAGCTTCAGCTGCAGCTATTGCATCCAATTTCTTCTGTTTGGCCTCTTGCAGCAACTGCAAACGATGCCGCCTTTCGTTTTTCTTCGTCTCTTTCGCACTCCTAAGTTCTTTAAGTTTGGACAGAACATTTTTCTCGAATGTTGAACAGTATTTAGCATTGTCAACAACACTCTGTGCACGTAATGTACATTCAGTAACACTGTACGGCAACTGTATGGTAGGAGGCCTTTTGTACTTCTCCGATATTTTAACAGGAACACCGTCCATAAAATCCCCAAAATGTGACATATCAAAGCAGTGTTTGCTCCTGATAAGGATAATAATCAAACAATGAGGCGACAAAGTTTGTTTCTATAGACTTTTTGCACTTTTAAGGTTACATAGTCCTTATTATACGTCATCACTCGTAAAATGAAATTTAACGTATCAAAAAATCAAGACCAATTGTTAATCCAGCTACCATGGTCATATAAATTAATTTATTAATAAAAAATCTTGACTGTTTTTCATTGAAAACTATTTTCCTCTACGTGTGACTGACAAATTTGACAACATAAATGTCAAAAACTCCTGTTGTCAAAATTGTTCATTGCCACTACAAAAATAGTGCAAAATCAGTTCCTCATACAGTTCCATTTTCTTTCGTCCCTACATTAAAATATACAAGAGGAAAAGCATAATTGGGATTATTTTTATGTATATTATTTGCAGTACAGGAAAATTTGATCTAGAATGCTCGAATACACTTTTAGCATACACAATATTACATTTATAAATACTGGTTTGAAATGGAACACCAAATTCAAAGTAGAAAAAAATAAATCACGTGTGACATTTTGTTTAAATACGTCAGATGTCGCTAATGTAGCTCTCAAAAGTCATGGCGGATCTTTTTCATTAGGTTTTACTAATTTGCCTTAATTCGTGGGTAGATTTATTATTAAAGACGTCGTAATAATTTTAAAAGCTCGCTTGTTTGTACGGTGAGAGCTTAGCGACACACACAACGTTTATCACCCAGTTCCGTCACCGACACATTGAAGACGTTTCTGACGGATCGTCTCGAATTTCGGTGGTCCAAGATAAATAGAGTATTCGACGTCGCACCGTACTTGAAATATTTTATACGCCTAATATGACGCAGTAGACGTAAGTGAGCGTCTTTTCAACGAATATACATTTTGAATTAAGGTCGGTATGTCAAAAAAAAAATGGTAAGTTCGCCGGTTTAAACCTAATAGATCACCTGTGCTTACCGGCAGGTCGCGGAGGCAGCATGAACGAAGGAGCCCCCATGATGTACCATGGCAATGGTGGGTATGGAGCACCTGGACCAATGTACATGGTGACAGGTCTGGACCGGCAGCCACGGCATTATCCTATTGAGATGATGCAAGTGATGGGAGGAGGTGCGGCCCGTGGAGGGGGGTCGCCGGGACCAGGCCAGGGAACCCCGCGCCGGTGGCAGCAGCGCCGAGACAGACAGATCACGAAAGGGGACAACACAGCATTTGGATATGACTCTGATGACTCCAGTTTGTCAAGCAATGCATCTGGATCAAATAAATCTGGAGAGAAAGGTCAGTAACATTGCAACAATTTTCTAAATTTGATAGTTATTTTAAGCTGGATAAATAAACAGTTAAATTTGAATAAATGTTCTACACCACCCTCATTTGGTATGTAAATATTATTCCAACTGTTTACTTCAAATTGTTTATATGAAGGTATCTTTCAAAAGAATTAACAAATTACTGTTACGGGTACCATAATGGTTTGTTTTAATTTTAGAGGTATACATAAAAGTATAATTACTGTTATTATTTAATTAATTAATTATACTATATAATTGACATTAATATTTTTAAGAAGATTATATAATATAGGTACTAAACTATGTATCTATCTAGTCTACCCTCCTGCTTTATTTTTGACAAATATTGTACATTTTATTAACATATTATCTTTAAATACTTGGAAATAAGAGTTTTTATGGTTTGTTTTGTTTAATAAATGGAAAGTAATTATTTTAATCATTATTTTGAATTGAAGTTTTTCAAAATACCACATCCAAAAAAAGGTCTTAGTAGCTAAAGAGAGAAACATTCTCAAGGTTTGTTTGAAAGAGCAGACCACAAAGTGCAAAATGATGTTTTTTTTCAGTTTTGTGAGGTCATTGCAGGATTAATGATTGTCTGGAAAGATGATTCACTGCTTTGGTGTGCAAATTTTAACTATTGGTATGGCTGCTAAAATTGTAATTGTTAGTTAAAAAAAATCTCAGAATCTGAAGGCTGTTGTAATTTTGTCCCAGGTTTGGCATGATTGTTCATTAATGAACTACTCACATGATAAGTAATAAACAATTTATAAGAGCTCTCATCTATTTATTAGATACCTTATACATAATATTAAACACATTCATATTATTATTTTCCATGATGTGGTAATTGAGTTAGATACTACTTTAGTGTCATTGTGCCCTAATTTATTACTATTGTCCGGTTTAATGAACTTGAACAGTTGACCTACTTAAGTCTGTCTACCCAAGGAACTTAGAACACAGTTGTAAAACAATCATTTTTAAAACATATTGTTTAAACATTTTAATGAAAGGTATTCAAGAACAAAATCTACTATAGATTTCCATGACAAAGTCATAATAATAACACTTTCTTTCTATTTCAAATTTCAAAACAAGTCTTCTAGTCTCAAATCACTTCAATAATCTAGCTGGATTTAAGTAGTAGTAGGTTACTATAGCTGCAATGAAACGATTCAAAACCATGTTCGTTTATTCGTAGCATGAGATAAACAATAAACTATCTAGCCAGAGAAATAGCTAGCTAGAAATGTCCGAGCCGCTTGACACATTTACTTATTGTTATGTTTATTAAAGAAATTATACATTAAACTTTTGACCTTTACGCATCATTAAAGGGTTCAAAATCAAAAGCACGAGCATACTGCTATTTTACTATGACAGGTAGCGAGCGACGTGGTAATGAATAAAAATTCTGCCTAACTGACGCGATGGGCAGACTTCTGCCGCGGACACTTTTTGAGTGCGATTGTGATTTTGAACCCAACTTTGCGTTCAAGGCGTTATTTAAAAACATAACCAAGCTTTATGATTTTGACTTGTTACCCAATAACAATTAGTAAGAATTGGATATTTTACGTTAAATAGAATCATGGTCACACAACAAGAGATAAAGAGTATTTTTGACGTGATCGAATCTGAAATGAAGAGATACGTTGACGATCTAAAGTCACTGACATAGTCAAGCGTGTTTAAGTGGCAATGGGCAAGATGCATATTCGGAAAAACCGATGGCCGTTGAGGCTGAATGTTTCTTGAATGGAGACCACGTGCCGGCAAGCGCTGTGGTCAGTTTTGAGATTATTTTTTATGTTATAAGTGTACAGGACGGTCTGGACGCTCACCTGATGGTAAGTGATACGCCAGACCATGACAGAGCGGCATTAAAGGAGACCAACAACTGATAGACAGTTATTATCCTCCATCAATGCCGCAATGCACCCGTCATCCGAGACAACAGCTGTTAGGTCTCTTATACCTGGTAATGTCACTAGTTACAGTGCCCTCATCCCGAAACACAAAAGTGCATAACACTCCTGTTTCACGGGATGATATCTGGCACTGCGGTGGTACTTACCTAGACGACTCAGTATCGAGTCTACCACCTAGTAAAACTAGTGACTTAAAATATTGCGGTCAGCCGCAGAAAGTGGATTCTTCTAGAGCAGTGAAAGTTACTTATTGGGTGAGGCCTCTCTTCAGCAATGAACATCTTGTGACTGAAATAATATTTATGATGAAACATTTATAAATTTCTTTATTCGAAAAATGTGTGGCCGTCGATCTGTTTATCTTGAAGGCAAGGTCGCATCAGTTACGATATTTGAATGTTATCTAACGACTGCGTATCGCTTCTCAAGTCTATCATAGTACTATGTTGATTTTTTAGCTGAGATCTCGCATAACAACGCATTAGCGTATGTTAGATAATGAAACATGTCTATATAATTTCAATGGAATGCAGATGACGTTTCTTGTCTTGTATTTTTGGTTTAAATATAGATATTTATAAATTTTAGCAGACTGGATGAAATACTATCGGTGGTAGGGTACAGGTGTCCCTCCACTAGCATAGTTAGATCTATTCAGAGAACTCTTCTTCATCGAGTAGTTATAATGAAATTAAACATCAGTCATACAAACCCTGGTTGATGTCAATTTCTAAACACCCTTTTGAAACTTTTGCCATATTAACATCCGGGACCCTACTGCCTAGCGTACTTTCCGAAGCATGGATTTCGCTTACTTTCCACGATTACAGGATAAGGCAGCGATATTAACTACATTACACATCGATTTCTGAAGTAGGATAATCGAAATGGGGATAGCAAGAAATATAATCTAACCGTCACGATCTTTATAATCCAGTTGGAAATTCTAGGTTTGTGCGGGTTCGTTAAGTGTCGGCTAAGTGCGAAACAAGAGACAGCGGTTAAAATTTGCTTATGTTTAAAATGTCTCCTTCTCCGTGTGAAGTGAACCATGTTTAGCAAAAAGTCCTATAATCGAAGGAAAATGTGGAAAATGAAATAGGTTTTCAATATTTTTTTTAGGTAAAGCTAATCTTGTTAATGACATCATACAGCTTACTGTAATTGACGGACCAAGCCCATCTTTAAATCTATAGCAGAATAGATATATAGCATTTAAAAATACCAAGCTTTTAATTGTAGTCGCATTTGGTGCACTAATGATGCGATCGATTAAAATATCGATGTTCTATGATTGTGCAATGCAATGCGTCATTGAAATTATTTTTATCATTGATGCAGATTTTCTTTTGACATTTTGTGAAACTGTTATAATCATTTAATTAAATAACAAAAAAATTTCGTCTTCAAAGCAACCAATCTTCTCTTTCTTCCTTCATTGAAACTTGTCTTTTTATAAGATACGTTTTAATGAAGCGTCATTGCTATCTTTTGCGTACGGCTTAATATAATTCCTCACAAACTCTGAAGAATGACTATTAAATGAGTTCTAATTTGAGAAACAGTGATTATTTGTCGCGTATGTTGTACATATATTTACAGTTTCAGGAGTTAGTGTCCGTATTGAACGCTATTTTTTGTATGTTGATTGCAAATTTTTCAAAATACAAACAGGGCTAGATTCAAAACAGATTACTCGGTACATCACAGGTTGAACCGAGGTGGAGGGTGCACGTTCGAATAACGCTACGCACCAATGTATGTTCGAATTCTCGGAACAATAAGTATGTTTATCCGACTCTCTTTAAAAGAAAACATCGCGAGGAAACCTACGCACACCTCCGAAGAGATTCAAAGGTTGTGCCTGAACTCGGCTAATCTGCACTGGGCCCGCGTCGACCCGCTCGTGCCCCTCGGTGGGTACGTATAATGAGCTGAGGATGATGTATGTTTTGACGACCCATTTGGTGTAGCGGTTGAGAGGTCGGCTGCAACACCAAGGGTTCCGGGTTCGATCTCCGGGCAGTACAAACATGTATGTTTACCCGTTGTTTAGTACCCATAATACAGGCTTCACCCTTAACTTGGGGCTAGATGGCGCTGGATGTCAGTGGATATTTATTTTATTATTTATGTACGTTGTGCAGGCGAGGCGTCTCGCAGCTCGGAGCGTAGCGCGAACAGCGCGGCGTCAGCGGAGGGCGGGTACGCGGGCGCGCGCGAGTGGCGCTCGCGGCGGGCCCGCGACGCGCATGCGCGGCCCCGCCGCATCGCGCCCGAGCGGTACCTCAACGCCTCGTACCCGTTCCAGGTCAAGTTCACGCCGGACGACCTGCTCAATGGTCAGTAGATCACATATGTACGCACGCACGCACTCAGACACTGGCACGTACACGTACACATGCACATATACGTACAACCCGTACGCGTGAACTATACGTGACTTTTAATGTACGGTGTGCATAAAATTCCACGATTTAATGTAATGTAATTTATATTTTTTAAGAAAATTATTAAATAATAATTCAGTGTGTAAGGGACGGTCTACCGAAAAATGAAAGAGGTTGCTCAGTCAATAAAACTAAATAATAGCATCAGAGAAACTCTTCGTAGATTTGTCAATAGGCGGTGGTAACACATTCCATCAGATGAACCGCATGCTCGTTTGCCTCCCTATGTTATAAAAAAAAAGAAATGAAAAAACTTCGACCTCCTCATTTTACATTATCACTTCGATCATTTTTTCTCATTGGGAACGCCAAAGCGTCTCAAGAAAACTTAAAGACAACACAACTTCCAAACTTTACAGTAAAAAAATTATAATATCAGATACAATAACGTTCAAAAAGAAACAAAATTTGTTGTTTTTTGTTGACGCGTACTGGTTGTACTTATACACGTATAAACGTGCTCTCTGTTACACATACACGCACAAGTATACACGTACACAGGCACGCGAACGTACACCCTTGCACTGTTTAATTTTTTTCTTAATTTATAACATCGTGCTGTTCACGTTTTGTTTGGAGAGAAAGGCCCTGTGCCGGACTGTGTTTTACGCGGTGGTTACGCGTATAGGAAATAACAAGCGTTACGTACGTGCGTACGCACACGTACAAATGCTCGCACACATACACATGTAGGTACACAATGGAAATAAAATAATATTTTTTTTTGTTAACAAAAAAATGTGGGTTCCTGCGAAACCATTCTTATGTCATTCTAAACTGAGATTATAATGTTGTTATATCTACTTATATACCTTTAAATTGCAGGCTCAAAATGGGACACATTGTCACAAGAAATGTGGGATAAATTTGTCAAGTCACAACAAACAGAAGAAACATTTAGAAAGAAAATGAATTTATGGAGATATCTCTACATTACAATTAAGGTATATTTAAACCTTAAATAGTATTAATCTTATATTAACTCTGAACATATGAATTTTTTAGAAGTAGTCTGAACCAGTGGTAGAATCAAATTTGACATTCACACAGCGCCATCTAGCCCCCAAGTTAAGCGTGAAGCCTGTAGTATGGATGCTAAAAAACGGATAAACATACTTATATACTTTTTTTTCTGTATTACGCCCAGACCAATACAAACAGACATTCATGCACACTAATGTTTGTTTGCCCGGGGATTGAACTTTTGGTGTAGTAGCGGACTCTCAACCAACACACCAAATGTGTTCATCATGGACCTAAATTGAACAAATATATTTGGTTTTTATTTTTATCATGTATTATTGTCCCCAGTCGATATTCCCGGTACGTGTACGTGGGGGGTCGACGATGTCCGGCTTCGCCTGGAGTCGTCGACATGGACCTCTGTCTGTACGTGCGGCCGTTGGACAATGTGGAGCCGAGGGCGATGCTGCTACACTTGAACTACATACTAGGTACATAAGGGTTTTGATCCTGGTCAGTTGAGAAATTAACTGTTGATAAATAATGTTCGAACAATTTCATATTTTATAAAAGGTTGTGCGTGAAGCGTCCAATCCGCACTGGGCCCCGTGGACGACTAGCTATACACCTATACGGGTGCTCGTGCCTCTCGGTGGGGACGTTTAATGAGCTGATGATGATGAATTTTATATCAATTTATCCCAACTTGATTCAATGAAAATATACAATGTTATCTGCGCTCTTACGGTGAAGGAAAACATCCTGAGGAAACCTTCATGCACGTCTGCGAAGTGATTCAAAGGTTATGCGTGAAGTCTCATCCACACTGGCGCGCGTGGACGACTATAGCCTATACACCCTATACAGGTAGGCTCGTCCCTCGGTGGGACATTTAATTGAGCTGATTATTTATTCAGTTTATAATAGAATAACACACATTGTAACTTATATATTAAAGTATTATATATTACAATAACTTTTCATGCTAAGTAATCAACTGTATATATATCTTAATTGTAAGAAGTCATCTCTTGAGGGGAGCGATCTCATTCGACTACAGGTTATTTAACTTAAAAGAATGAGGACCTTAAAATCAACAATATGTGATTGATTTTGTTGCTATAAACAATGACTTTTGTATTTTATTGAATGATAAGAAATATACACCTTTAAAAGTTACTCTTATTGTGTTTTTGTTATATCAAAGCAATCTGCATAAAAACAGACAAATCCTTTATCCTTCTCTGTCTCGTAAACTCGGTAATATAAAAACACAAGTTATAACTTTTCAAGCGATAGAAATAGGAGTATTTATATCTGACTCAAATTTTCCCAGGCGCGGAGTTAATACAAGCAAAAGTGCCCATACTGAAGTTCCGCGACGCGCGCAATGGTCTACAAGTGGACCTTAACTGCAACAACGTGGTTGGCATCAAGAACACCAACCTGCTCTACAGCTATTCCAGAAGTAAGGACACTTTGTCTGGGGTCTTCGATGTAGTAATAAAAGATGGTAAAGTGGGCTGTATAAATTACTACTAGCTTTAGCGTGCGACTTTGTCCGCGTGGAATAGTTACTTTGGCCTAACGCTCTCTTTTACCTGCTACTTCGTTTATATAGGTGAGTTAAAACTGCGATATCTCATAAGATATTCATTTAAATGAATGATGTAAGGGCATTTTATTGAAAATGAAATACTTTTATAAAAAGTATTTATTTACATAAGGATTAATATCATATTTATGAAAATAGCTTCACAAAATGATGCTATATTTTAGAAAAAAAATTAGCAAAAAATATGTTATAGGGAACTAACCTTAAAAGATAGACATATGCTGTCGCGGACTTTTTTATAGACCTTTAAAAGGGTAACAATACTCTCATACATGACTTTAGCGAAACTTTAACCGTTTACGCAGCGTACGCAGCGGAATCTCCAAGTAATAAAATTTCCCCCCGGATTTTGAAACATTCTTCATTGAATGCTCCGCTTCTATTGCTTGTAGCGTGATGATATATAGCCTATAGCCTTCCTCGATAAATGAACTATCTAACACTGAAAGAATTTTTCAAATCGGATCGGTAGTTCCTGAGATTAGCGCGTTCAAACAAACAAACAAACTCTTCAGCTTTATAATATTAGTATAGATAATAGTTTGAAATTACACGCGTTACAAATTCTGTCTTAGACTAAGGTAACGACCTTGCGCTGGGAAGTTTTGGATGAGAGTCCACGCACGGGCCGTCGATGCGTCGTCTCGGCTCAGCTGACCGGCTCCCGGTACCTCGCCTCGCATGCACGCCCCACACGTTCGTGCGAAGACACACTTATCAATAGTTCAACTATCGATAGTTAACCTCGAAAAATCATGTATATTATCAATAGGACTATCGATAGTCATGTCTTTATCGACATAGTGTCGACACTGCAATACTGTCGATAGTATCTTGGCTTAATAAAGACATGACTATCGATAGTATTGGCTTTGTAAATTACACCAACTATCGATAGTATCGATAGGCCGATCGATACTATTGCTTTTGTCCAACTATCGAGAGACTATCGAGCGGCAACACTGGTCAAAGGCAAATTGGTTTCATTTACAATACTACTCTTCTTAACTGCAAGTAGACCTTAACTGCAACAACGTGGTCGGCATCAAGAACACCAACACGGTCTACAGCTATTCCAGCAGTAAGTACACTTGGTCATAGGCTAATTGTTTTCATGAAGAAAACCCTAGCTTTCATCATCGTCATAGCCTAAGATGTCCATTGCTGAACAAATGCCACCTCTAATATCTAATTAACCGTGTCTACGGCAGACCAACGTCAGGACTTTCCCCACGTATCATTTCGAAAATTCGAAAACACATTGGTATAAAAATGAACTTGCCCACCTAACTTTGAAGACTAATAAAATTTATAAAACCTGAAATATCGAGCTGACAGTTAGCACATCGTTATTTTTAACCCAGATTTGTAACCATAATAATTAATTCTTACAATTTCAGGACCCAGTCACCATGCTTATTGACTTATTTGTTTGTTAATATCCCAGTGGACTGGCGCGTACGTCCACTAGTGGCCCTGACGAAGCTGTGGGCGCAGGCGCACGACATCAACGACGCGCGACAGCGGACGCTCTCCTCATATTCGCTCACGCTCATGGTCATACACTTCCTGCAGTGTGAGTATACTCTCTCTCTTCAACCCATCGCAGTCTACTGCTGGACAAAGGTCTCCGCCATTTTGCGCCAGATATCCGATCCTCCGCTGTTCTATCCAGCCTCACCAGCGACCTTTCGCAAGTTTTCGACCTTGAGCAATTATGTCTCAATAGTTACCTGTACCATTATATCAACTGTCAAATAAGTAGTAGCATACCAATTTAGAATTTCTACAAACAATTGAGATTCAATAATTAGTCCTTGACAGGTTTGACGTTCGTTTGACAGTTTACACATAACTTTTGGGACACAATGAAGATTGAAAAGGCTCATTTTAAAATTAGTGTGACGAGTGTACAGTGTCCCCTAATTTTGGATTTATTCAGCTAAAGAAATGTTTTTATGTTTCATGTAAATCCGTAGGAACTTTCTTTGCAACCTTCTAATTGTTATAAAAAATACTAGGTGGTAGACTCCCGACTTAGTTTTGGGCTAGATGGCGCTATGTTTATGTAAGTGTATATTTTTTATTATTATTAATTCACAAAAAATGTTTTGAATTTTCATCAAATATGCGAAGGAACTTTCATCCTTACCTAATACTATGCAACTATAAATGTGCAATATATACCGGATGATTTTTTATTCCGACCTAAGAATGATATGGCATATTTATTAAGTGTAATATAATGCATCTTGGTAGGTAGATTTTTTTGAGCTTACATTTACATTTTATTGATACAAAATAATTATTTTTTATAATAATGAATACGCGTGGTCACCCTACTGTTTACGGCGAATGCGTTCTTCCGACAAAGGGCTCAGTGATTAGTGTGCTATAAGCAATAGGGTGACCATGCGTATTTATTGTTACAGATTTTTTTTGGATCAATAAAATGTAAATTAAAAAAAATACCTTATTAGATGCACACATACACACTGAATAAGTATGTCGTATCATTATCCGGGAGTATCGAAAAAAATACTAATTATTATTTTTCGGATAAAAAACGATTTTAATTTTTAACAATAAATTTGTAGGAATTTTCCTCCCGCCTTAATATTATGGAACTAGAAATGCACAATGTAGTAGCAGTATATATATTGTTGTATGGTTTTAGGTGGGACGTCCCCGCCGGTCCTCCCGCGGGCGGAAGGCGGCCCCCGGCGCGCCCACAACCGCGCCTCGCTCGCCGAGCTCTTCCTGCACATGCTCCGATACTACGCACACTTCCCGTGAGTGCACACACACACACACACACAGACACAGACGCACATACAAATACGCACATAGAGAGAGAGAGAGTGAGATGCACACAGACATACGGTCACACAGAGAGAGAGAAAGACACACACAGAGAGAGATACACACAACTTCTAGAAACGTACAGCTATAGACGAATAGGGACACACACTAAACTACTACTTCAGTGTTTATAAAATATTGTACATGAAAATATTTCCTTATGGAACATATCACCTCAATTGCTGGAAATGGGCGTTCGTCAATCAATCAAAATCATTTATTGCAACTGTAGGTAAACATACAAATACGTGAATGTCTTGGTGTCCCGTTGGTCAGGTACACCATTGAGCCACTGACGCTATAACTAAGGAGTTTTAGCCAGTTATCCAATACGGGCATTATCGGACACTACATGTGTTTTTATTAATTTGAATGAGTTATAAACACTGTGTATTGTAAGAAAAGATTTTCAGTCGTCATTGTTACCAAATTTAAATATCACCAAACACTGCTCAAATTATCAATCCCTTAGATTAATTATTTAACAAACTTCCGCTGGGACTAAAAAGTGTGGTCTATGACATTTCCTTTAAACATAAGCTTAAGAATGTTTTGCTAGAGGGGTGCTTCTACAGTATTGATGAATCATCATCATCATAATACTTTTTAATTTAATAATGGAATAATAATTAAAATTACAATAAATATGTCGAAATTAAAGAAATATTTGTGTTTACGTACTGTCCAATTGAATTTATTGTATTGCATTGAATTGTTATTGAGTATATATATTTTTGTATTGTAATTTCGAACACAATGAACATTGTTATTGAATAAATAAATAAATAAATGTATAAAATCAAAGGCGGCAAAGTAGGTCGGTGGGCGAAAATGAGATAAATATTTGAACTCACTGAAAATTCAAATGTTAACCGATTCTGTGTTCAAACATGCCCATAAACCTTTCAAACACACGTAAGAAAAATGACTTTGGGATCTAAAACGGCTATCGACTGGAAAATAACTGTTTTATTTCGACTACCAAAATTCAGATGAACCCTACTTTGCCGCCTTTGATTCTATACGACACATAAATAAATGAAATGAAATGTCCGTTCTATGGTCAAAAATGCTAATTGTATGAAATAGGTAGGAAAGTGGCCGTATAGCATGAATGGTGCGGTATATTGTTGGCACAGACATCCGAATATACAATTAGACTGGACAAGCCGCCAAGTGTATAGGCAGTCTCAGTGTCGCAATTTCTTTTCGGTTCTTACCTGTGAAAAGTTATTCTATTTCTTGGTAAATTTATTGATTCATTGCGATGATAGCATGTTACAATTGCACAGGATGTCATTTTCTCAAAACGGTAATTTCTTCTAATATTCGTGCGTGTTGACTCGTCTCGCAGAGCGTAAACTGGCAGCCAGTGTATGGTCGTTGAGGTTACATATGTCGTACTTGAATCGCGGCTCGGCCCATGTCGTGTATTGGAAGTGTGTGAT
>PQWD01009315.1:0-53340 GCA_019425675.1 Leucinodes orbonalis
AAAATTCACGCACACAGGCACAAAAAAATTGTGTCGTACACAGCACACAAGTTCAAAGAATAACAGTATGGCACTTTTAAGCACAACTATAAGTTACAGTAAACGACCGTAACGTACAGCGGACTAAGCGAACACATTGAAATGATAATTGTACAAAGAGACGGAAAAAAAGTATCGATATCGATGTTTGAGGAATTTTATTAACATTTATTCTTATTAATTATTCTAAATCATTTTATTTGTTACATGGCATAGATTTTGTCTACCATTTAAATGTATGAAAATGAGATGAAAGTTTGTATTGTTAAAATTGGACCAAGTTTGGGCCTAAGCTAAAAGGTGTTAATATTTTTCTAATTTCAGTTTTAAGGTGCACTATGAAAATAATCAAAATTAACTCTTTATTGTGCACCCGAACATACAATCATTGTACACAAATAATAATATCATCCAGGTAAGAGATCGGTATAGGTAAACTGCAAAGACTAAGCTACTTAGCTAACATTGGTAAAACACAGTCAAGTTCTATGGAGGTCCTCTTCTCTTGAAAGCGTCAGTGGCTCAACGGTCTGACTGTTACCCTCCTAAAAATAGGCTACGTTTTACTACGGAGAGTATTTTACACTGCGGAATACAACGTGGCGCAGAAAGTGCTAAATAAATTATCTATGATATTCATTACAATGATATAGACACCATTATTCATACTTTATTTCCTTGTTTGCAATTGGACAACGAAAGCCTAAATTAATATTGAAACGTCATCAAATCAAATCAATATTTAAAATTGTTATTGGCACATACTATAATGAAAGTTCGAAATATCGATACCAATTTCGATCACATCCTAACACTAGCTACTACTTTTTAAAACTTTGCCATTCATTTAATTGACGGATCGAGAAATTTTGACTTTAGTGATGACCCGTACGTCACCAATTGAATATATAATATTATTGATTTTATAATGAGAACTTCAATAGATTAATGCTTCGGCATATATTAATATAATTTATTTCTATCTGTTTTTTTAAGATATATGTCCAATCATCAATTAATCAATAAAACTAAAATTATTATTTAGTAATTGTAAATAATATAAAATATAAGCAAATTATAAACAGGCTAAAATCACACTATCACTATGAATGATTGAATAGGCCTTGTTGTACTTTGTAATGCTATCATATAAGGCATGTCCTGTTTAATGAATTTTATCGAAAAATTTCGGACTTATAAATATTATTTAGATTGTGATTTAGTAGCTATTGTAATTCAATTTGACGTAACGATAGTAAAACATGTGAAATAAAAAAACTATTTAAGAAAGCAAAAACCAACACAACGCCATGGTTTGCTGCAAATTAAATGTTACAATTATTGAATAGTGCATGTTCCGACGTTACACCTGAAAACTGGACCAGTGTTGTAGAACGTCCAAATTTAAATATTTAAAGAAGAAAATCTTGTTTTTTCTTCGTAATTTTAATGGAAAATAAATAAAATAAATTTAGAAATGAAATATAACTCCATCCTTTTAATATACATTTTTTAGATTTTTTCGAACTAGAAATACAGTCATCATCATCCTAATTATGTCCACTGCTGAACGAAGGCCTCCCCTAATGATTTCCACGCGGACCGATCCCTTGCAGTTGACATCCATCTGCTACCCGCCACCTTAACCAGATATCCGTCCATCTGATTGGGGGTCGGCCTACGCTTCGCTTTCCGTTACGTGGACGCCACTCGAGAACCTTTCAGACCCATCGGCCATCGGTTCTACGCACTATGTGCCCTGCCCACTGCCACTTCAACTTGCTAATCCTCTGGGCTATGTCTGAAGAAATACAGTACAAATCGGCATTTTCATGGAGCTCTGCTAACAGTCGCGCACCGGCAGCGTCTGAGGGCTATTGGTTGTTGGTTGCTAATATATTTACGTACGATTCTAAATCCATCGCATTCGGCAGAGGGGTAATAGCATGAATACGCTTCCTGTCTTTTTACTCCGAGGATTCAGCTCATGCAGATCTGCTGTGAGGCTTGTCTCAACATCTTCAAAACTCGTCCCCTGAGTGAAAAGAGCAAGATCATCTGTGTATAGAATGCGGCTAGTCTAAAATACAATAAACAGTTTATTATATTTATATGTAAATGAACCTGTTTGTTTTTTTTATATTTGTAACCTCGGAGGAACTTGTTCCTCCGAGTTTGTAACATACTAATATCATCATCATGGAATCAGATAGTAGTAATATCTTTTTTTTGTTGGATAATATAGGAGTATTCCGTATCATCAATTATTACAATAATTGGCACAATAAATTGATCAGAGTATTAAAATTTCTGTTGTTATATTAACCCTTTAGTGCTGCTGACGAATATAGCCAACAAAAACCATACATTTTTTATAACGTCTGGAATCTTGACGGTTAAAAGGTTAATTATAGAAATATAATCCTTGAACGTTGAGCATTTAATCCTTTGCAAACAAAATTTAATAACAATCAATGTTATATTTTGAATGCAAAGTAATCAATCTAACCAAGGTCTTATGGAAATTTTGAAAATTCTAGAACTTTTATCATTGTTTTATAATTTTTACTATGGAAACCTAAAGGATAAAGATAATGCTTGAAATCAATATATTTCTATTGTTATTTCATGTAAGTGATGTTTGATTGAAGGAAACATAGACGAGGCGGGGATGAACCAGAAGGACTTATCTTGACCAAATTGGTCATGTCCTTAAGAAGGCTGGGGTCAAAAGCAGAACGATTAGAAGATATTGTATAAAATCGATGGATGCGAATGAAGCTAGAGTTCTATGTCAGGACCATGCAAACTGGCGCTCCATAATCTCTGCCTACCGCTTTGGTATCACAAAGGGGTGAGTTTTATACATTTTATTTTGCTTGACACATAAAGTTCCCGGTTGTAAGAAAATTTTTGTACATAAGGATATAAACATATGCTCTACATTTTGAATTGCAGTACACATCAATCAGTTTACTGCGAGAACTGTAGGTTTGTGTTGGTATTGTTTTTAGTATAATTGAGTGGTATCCCCATTATAGTTTTTATTATCTGTATCATATCAAGTTGTCAAGCACCAAGCATAGACAAGAAAAACCATAGAGCAAAGAAAATTTGGTGACAAAAGTGACTGATTTCATGATTTGACTTGTGAGTTGTGGTCCATTTTGGTCTCACATCATCAATCATCATTTCATCAATCTTTCGAAGCTTGAATTTTTGATATCAATAATATTTCACCAGTTTCCAAGCAGTTTCTTGAATTATTCGAATAATAAATCTATACATTTAGTATAGTTAATTTATTCTCCTGGTGTGTTTTTTTTTTCGGTAAGTGATACCTTTGTGCGTAGCGTCGCGTGTTCATTACTAAGTTGTATGATTTGTAATAACCTTGTTCTGTTATTTGTAATTGTTACAGTTATCTTATATCGAATATTTCTAACATGCCCAAAAGAGGAGGAAGACCGAGAAACTGGAAGGACAATGATCATTTTGGTGAGTTGAATTGTTAATATTTCAGACATGTGTTATTATTATGACCTTGTGCAATATACTTACGTTATGAAATAATAATGAACATAATATTTTTTTATTATGTAGTATTTGATAGAAAGTATTTTTTTTTAAGAACATGATGACAGAGCTCACACTGGAAACACCAGGCGTGTTAGCTTCAAACCTGGTACCAATAAAGGTAAAAACAAGTTTCGTAATTGGAACGATAAAGTCCTATTGGACGATGATATTGACATGGGAGCCCAATCTGGTGGACAGGGGTACAGTAGAAAAGGTAACTTCAGAGGAAGAGGTGGCCGTATTAACACAGCAGCATCACGTGGAGGAATGCCTAAGAAGAAGTTCATACCTGGCTTGTTACCTTGGTATCAAGTTATCATACCTTATGGGGCAAAGCATGAGAAAGATGTAGTACTAAGAACCCTTCTCAGCTTTATATCACCAGATGTGTTTATACCACATTATTACAAGGTCAATGGGAATGCAGCAATTTTCTATGTAGATGATGTGAAAATAGCCGAGAAGCTATTCAATACAGACAGAAAGATTACAATGCCTGATGGTTTCAAGTTGGTGGTTATTGTTCGTAATGCTGTCCCAAATGTAACTATTGATGCGGATATGAAAGAGAAGATGAAGCTAGCTATGGCCAAAAGATACAATGCTAGCACAAAAGCTTTGGACTTAACCAAATTCCATGCAGATCCAGGTAAATATACTTTTATATCATTGTCAGCTGAACCATCATAAATAAATGTTATATCTTAAAAGTAATTACATTGATATGCATAGTAGCAATTGTGTCAAAATATAAAATAATTATAGTCTTACTTAATTTAAATGCTTTATTTATGCTTTACTTTGCTAAAAGGAATGTCTGTGCCTTAGAAGACATGAGCATAGAGAGCTTGCTTACTCATTGGTGTGGACTGTTACCTTCCGATTTGGAGGGTACAAGATTAAATCCCACCATGTACCATTGTATTTTCGGAGTTTATTTATTTATAGAAAAAGGTACACCAACAGTATATATACACAACATCGGACAACATTTAGTTAAAGGTTATGGTCTGCTACATATACCCTTTATAAGCGTACACAACATTGATAAAAATTAGAATAACAACACATGAGATAAAAAACTAAAAATTAAAATAACAAAACTAATCAGAAACACTAACAATATTGGGATCACTTACCAACCTCAAGCAAGGCATTTAGTAGTTTACTCGAGGGTGACAAAATGGTCCATATAACTTTGAACTTATACACTGACAGAAAATAAATCTAACAACTTCCGTCTGAATGCTATATGTATGTTTATCTGAAGCTCTTATGGTGACGGAAAACGTGAGGAAACCTGCACACGCCTGCTAAGAGATTTAAAGGTTGTGTGTGATGTCTGTCAATCTGCACTGGGCTGGCATAGATGACTAAGGCCTGTACACTCTTTATGGGTAGGCTCATGCCCCTTGGTGGGCATGTTTATTGAGCTGATGATGATGAGCAAAATCAAAAATAAATGTTTATTAGAATTATAGTACTATTTATGCAGTTGGTGTTAAAACTTGAATTATCATAATTCTCTCTTATTAAGTGCTTTTTTTTAATAAAGCTTATCATTATAATGTTAATGTTTTAACTATAACCCTAATTCATCTCAATATTGCAGACCTTGCGGATTTATTCTGTGCCCTCTTTCGTCCAATGATAATGTTGGCAGCAATTGATATAATTGCTGAGAATATTCCGGATCTGGAAGCACTGAATCTAAATGACAACAAGCTGCATGGTATTGAACATCTCAAAATATTATCTTCGAAATTCAAGCAACTGAAGATTTTATACATGGGTGACAACAGGGTGAGTAGACATTACCTTTGATTCGAAAGAATAACCTTAGTATTGGCACGGGTCAGTATTGGTCAGACGAGATTGTAAAAATAGCAGGTCCGAATTGGGTTTGGAGAGCCCAAAAAAAACGCGTGGCAGTCTCTGGAAGAGGCCTTTACCTTAAAAATAGTGTTCTGGTGTAAACTGTTCTGTTTAACTTATAATGTTTGTAATCACAGAAATAAAAGGCTTTTTATTATTATTATTATAACCTTAGTTATTGTGACTGCCTACATACCTATTATCTGAGTGTTTGGATGTGTGGCTTCATCTGAGTTTAGACATGGGTTCCAATCTCACAGAGAAATTGCATTTTTAATGTCACTTTTTTTAAGGTATGCTAGTGCGAGACATAAGACATTTTTAATTTCATTATTTAGTAATTACACTACTTGTTTACCTTTGTTTACCTAAGACAGCTGTCAAATTTACTAGCTCTGTAATTTAATTTAAAATAAATGTCTAACTAGCTTAATTATTGTAGAAACCAAGTTTATTCAAGTATCATCTGACTTATCAACACCTATAGAAGTTTATCAACTGAATAAAATGTATTCTTTTAGATACCATTCCTGGGCTCTTTGGAACCGCTGAAGTCTCTTCCGCTTATTGAGTTGTACCTCAAAGGCAATCCATTGGTGAACAGGTTTAATGATCACGAAATATGTCAGGTAATATTTATCTTGTTGCCGTTGAAACATTATGGATAAAGCTTGGGTATAGCATGAAGGAAGCATCTTGTTGGAACATGTCTCTCTGCTGCTGGGTTTTCTGTTCTCCACCAAATGTTAAGCGAAAATCCACACTCGTTACTTTGTCCTTGCAAATGAAGAATGATATATTTGTATTGGTTGTGACAAATAAAGATGCTGCAGCAGAGCTAATATTGATGTCATGAAACTAGTATTGACTATAAAGTGTGACTGGTTTTCTATAAAATATTAAAAAAATAGGCCTATTTTAAATATGGTATTCATTCAGAGATGAATAAAACCATATCACATTTTATAGACTCCAAAAATCTGTTATAGAATGTTCAAATTGATGTTAATTTTATAATATGAGTATTTTATTTCTTAATTCATATATTGCACAATATTTTGTTATTCACCTATATAAATTTGTTGATTTAATGATAAATTAGAGCAAAATAGAGAAATTTAATGTGTTTTAATGACTCCTATAAAAATTTTGCTCTAGTTTGACTTTGATGTTGTTATTTTCAGAATCCACCCAACTTCTACCTATGTTTTCTACTAGGCTAGGAGTGCAGTGGATGACAGCATTATTGTGTTTATCAACAGTTCGTCTTAGGCTTAAACCTGTGTTTGTTATGCAACTGGTACCTACTTAACGCCTATGTTCCCAGACTCAATAAATTTTCTATTGTGTCTGGACTCCGGGCGATTAAAGGGTCAAAGCAAGCGTATTATTTATTGAACTGCCTTTAATTTAAAAAAAATATGGCAAAACTCTTTAACTATGGGTTCTGCAACAAAATTTATTTCCAAGTTATAAGGCTAGACAATGTAATGTTGATTAAGTACAAATAAAATTTTAGTACAATTGTTGTTGATGTAGTGTCACAATAAACTATCAAGATGCACAATCACGAAGAAATGACAACTAAAAAATGTCCGAGCCGCAGAACATGCGAATAGATAATGTTATATTTAGATCTGAACGCGTCATAGAAAGAGTTCAAAATCACAAGCACGAGCACACTACTAGATGTCATTATGACATGTAGCCAGCGACGTGATTATGAATGAAAGTTCTGCCCAACTGACGCGATGGCCAGACTTTTGCGCGGGCACATTTTGAGTGAGATTGTGCATCTAGGTGGTTTATTGTAGTGTCCAGTTTTTGACACGGTATGCCATCAAAAACTGGGTACAGGTTTCCAACTTTGTTGAGATTTGAATTTGGAACGAAATTCATTTGTTACCAAGAACTAAGTATAAACATCATTACTTACACAATATATTATGTTCATAACCTCAAATACGGACGAGTTTTTTACTATCCTAAATAGTTGCACATATTTCTTGGCATATTTGCAAGGTAAGATGATATATATTATTGGTACACAGATTTCTTTCTCCTTGAAAAGAAGTTTGTGTCATACTTGGCATGATAACTGTAAAAGGAATCAAATAACTCTGTAATACATTATTATTTTTGTCCCAAACCAATGTTAAAAATATATGTTCACTAAGCATTTAAAGTTATGTGATTGAAATAACCAAACAATATATTGTGATAAACGTAATGTAAAAAAATATTTTTCATATTTCTTTGGTTATTTAATTATATTTAAATGCTTCTTGAAAAACGTCATCAAGTCAATTAAATATCCGTAAATACAAAAGGATTATTTGAAAACATTTATGAAGTGCTTGAAAAAATATTTAACAATCACGTAAATATAAAGATCATGTTACATATTTCATACTTGTAAAATCATATTTACTGAGTTAATTTAATTTGAAATTGAATATTATTTTACCAACTATCAATACTGTAAGTTGATCTTTATGTTTAACCCGTTGAACGCCAATGATATATCTATATACTAAAGGCGTCCCGACGCCTTAACAATATATTTTCTATTGTATCTAGAATCTTGGCGTTTAATAGGTTAACAATATTTGATTGTTTACTTTGATTTTAGTATGAAAGTTTAACTATATTATTGCAACGGTATAGTTAAATTTATGTACGGTCGTACCAAAACAGCTTAGTAAGATTATTTCAAGCACTTCTACCTCTAATGATTGTGTTGTGCCGAAACTAACGTATTTGAGTTTCAGAATAATTATTGCCATGTGTTGCCAATTTGTTTATTGTCTCCAGCGATGTGCGGAAGAAGTTCCCCAAGCTGACCAGACTGGTAAGCTTTATTTTCTGTGGTTATGTTAATAGTTTTAAATGGTTATTATATAGTAAATGCCTTGTGTAATGGTGTAACCAATAAAAATCCCATTATAAAACAGAACAAACGAGTGCAAAATTTTACTTCTGAGACACTATTACAATCAGCGCATTTTAAAATAAGCTGATTCGGGACTCTGCTCTACTCTCTAGTAAACCATTTTAGACTATTGAAAAATTTCGCTTGAGATTATTTATTATTACAAGTAATGTAAAATGTAGTTAATCTTCATTCCAACATTAATTATAATTCCCAAAAAAAAAATGCTTTGGTGAAATCACCTTATGAATTTAGTATTCCCCAAAAGTTTTAAAATAAGAAGCTTCAGTGATAAATTTATTTTAAAATGTATGCAACAACTTCATCAACATCACAGGATGGCGTAGACCTGCCTCCAGCGATTGGATTCGACGTAGCAGAAACAGCATTACCACCACGACAACAGTCATTCCTCGTCGACCCGGCTGGACAGGACTTAGTTAGGGAGTTCCTGACTCAGTACTTTGCTCTCTATGACTCAGAGTCGCGGCAACCGCTGCTCGAAGCCTACCACGAGCATGCTACTTTGTCTATGGCCGCAAACTACCTTAATAACGATCATAGAAACGCCAACACTACCAGGTTGGTTTTGTCTATGGATATTTTTTTAAACGTTCTTGTATTTAAGTAATCCACCTTTTTGTAATAATAATACCCTGAATGATAAATTCTACTATTCATATTTTATTAAGAAATTACTGTTATATTTTTTTACTATTATCTTATTAATAGTAATTAAACACTGATTTGATTGATTCAGATTCTACTACGTTAATAATAATAAGGAAGTTATTTAAATGTGTATCAAGTTTAATAATAATAATTGTATCTTTATCAAGAAATCATCAATTTATTCTGGATTTTATTTTCAGGCTTAATTCATATTTGACTGGCAGCCGAAATTTAATAAGGATAACTGAAAGGGAATCAAGAAGACGTTATTTGAAATCAGGGAGACTGCAAGTGGTCTTTCCTATCTGATTTACCAAAGACCACACATGACTTAATGGGTTTTGCTGTTGACTTATTAGTTTTTACTGTGAGTATATTCTCATATTTTCCTTAATAAAGTCCAATCGTAAGATGGATCGAAATTTTATTATTTATCTAGTTTCCTTCAAAATACTAAAGTTTGGCTTTTTGCAGCGCATATCAGAAAACTTAATGGACAGGCTATGTGACTCATGTTTTTTTTCATTACATACATGAGTATTTAATAAATTCAACAATTATTTACTTTAAATAGTGAATAAACTTTAAATGTAGTTTTAAAATCTGTCTCCATAAAAAAAAATATCTTCTATTGTCTTCTAGAATCAAAACTATTATCTTACTTAGTCTCATCAAAGATTTCCTTCTCGCGACGTATTCAGCCTATCAAATAATTTAGAATACAGTTTGAAATGTCATACTACCTAAATAATTTCAATGTTATTCTACCTTTCAGCCCGCTATGATAGTTCTGACAATGAACGGTGTCTTCAAAGAAACGACGACACCCAACAATCCGACGCGTTCCTTCCACCGCACTTTTGTCATCGTGCCGAACGCGAACGGTGGATTCAGCATTATCAATGACATGTTCTTTATCACCAACACCACAGTGGAACAGGTAAATTGATGATATATCTTGAAAAGTTTGTTGTTAATTATTTTCTTGGCCTATTAGGTCATGTAAGACACACACATTTTTATCAGCTTCTTGCTGTGAAAAGGAAAGACACATTTCTTAAAGTTTTAGCATTAAATTAAAGTAATAAAATCGTTAGGAGTTGATTAGTGCATTTCGGGATTCTAAACCCTTTGAACGCCAGGGACGCATTAAAGCGTCATAAAAAAAAATGTTTATTGCTCCTGTATTCCTGGCGGTTGAATGGACGATCCCAAAAATAATTAAATGGGCAAATATCCTCAGATATTCACAAAGTGCACTTAAGTTTCAAAGAAATTCGTTTGTTGTATAAACATCCTTTTATGCAATAGCATTTGTATTAATAAATACTCATAGATTCCCAGACTAATACAAACAAACATATTCACACACTATTAACCCGTTGACCGGCAATGACGCCTCAAGGCGTCAAACAACAGATTTTCTATTGTGTCTGGATTCCGTTCAATAAGTTAAAGCTTTGATTTCTCTACAGGAGGAGAAGGCGTTTTCGACTGGCAAGACTGAGCCAGCACCAACGCCCGCGCCCGTGGCAGCGGCTATGCCAACGGCAGTGCCAGATGACGCCAGAGGTGCCATGGTCAATATGCTGGGACAGCAGACCGGGATGAACAACCACTGGAGTGTAAAGTTAGTAGTTTTGTGTTAAATTCGACATTTTATAGTACTTATTTTATACAGCAATGTATCTGTTCAGATGCCTTTCAACTGCAATACCCTAAACCAGGGTTCGAGTCTCACTTTGGGACACTTTTAGGCCAATGTTGTTTTAGGCCAAACACTTCTAAATAATTGCCCAAGGCTCGCTGCGTTAACATTTTGGGCTTAAACCATCGGCGCTCACCACTTGTACGGTGAAGCTGTGAAAGCCGTCTGCAGCCGACAGCTAAAAGTACATCTGAAAATAAAATATTGTTTTGTTAAGTCAAGTTAAAATTAATTATTTTTCTTTCGTTCTAGTTGTTTGCAAGAAACTGGTTGGGACCTGCAGAAAGCGCTGTTTATTTTCAACCAGCTAAACTCTGAAGGCAAAATACCACCAGAAGCATTTGTGAAGTGACCACTTCACTCTGAATAGGCTGTGCCTTTGTAAATATTATGTAAAAAGAGAAGAATATTTTTGGAGTATATCTGGAGCAATTGCGGTGATATTTTAGCTGTAATGTCATTTTTTGTTATTATATAAAATCATCTCATAGTGTATTTAGACCTACATTAACCTCATAGATGCTAGCCAGAGAGGTGGAAGAGTTAATATACTTGTTACTTGAAATTCAAGTATAATTGAGAAGTGTAATGGAGGCCTAAATACTGTTTGTTACCTGAAAGTCTTTTTTAACTTTCACATCAATGGTAAGCTGTGATTACGTGAATAAGATTAACGATATCAAACCTGTCCCAGTTTAAGAAATACGCATTTCGATCATTTGTAATTTAATAAATTTTTCATAGTGAAAATGGCTATCTGGACCGAAGTTATTTAGTTACAAAATTAGTGATTGTGCTGACGCGTGAGTACGATTTCATTTTGTATGATGTGTGATTATTGAAGATGAATAAAAACTTTATAATAATAATTATTTTACACATGTTCAATTTGTCAAGGTCATTCAATATCAGTAGTCCATTTAATCTATGTAAAAAAATCTTAATTATTTTTTTATATATAAAAACCTTTATCCATTGTTACACAATAAAATATTAAATCATTTGCATTATTGGACAAGTCAACAGTACTTGATATTGTTAACCTTTTGACCGCATTATCGTTTTCCCTTCGTCTATGTACGCTCTGCACAGAGGACTGACTGTGGTACTTAGTGTGTGGAAATGCTTTTTAACCCATTGAACGCCGAGCATCCAGACATAATAGAAAATCTATTTTGTCTTTTGAATATATGCAACTACGGCGGTTAAGGGGTTAAATGGATTTATGATTGCAGTTTCGGAGTTGACAAATATCATGGTTATGTTGATTTCTCCAATATTTCTCAATTAAAATTATTATTTTTTTATACTTAAATTTTTCAAGATTTTGCTTTGTTAGTTAAAATTATAGCAAAAAACCTCGGAAGTGTAAAAAATATAGTTTGAAAGTTTGTAGTATTATTCAAGGTAATTTGTTCATCTTTACGATACATTTTCTACAATTTATGTTATTACGGCTTAAGGAAAAGACTTAAGGTTACTCGATTTGTTTTGTTTCCTAGTAGTTAAATTTAGTTAATAATGTAAGAATAGTATTTCATTTGAAATATTTGTTTTATACGATTACATAAATATATTAAACAATGAAAAAAAAGAATTCATATGATGTAAATATAAAAAGTAAGCAATGTCAAAACTATTTTGAAATTATCAGTACTGATGTCTGTAAATATTATAATTAGGGCTATCGTTAATGGGTTATGCATTTCACAGTACCTGGATGTATGGCCTAGTATCCAAAGTTAGCAGTGATTTTTTGTTGTCAAGTATGCAATTATTGGTCTATATGGATCATTTTGTAAATTCCACGGCAGTTGTGGTCAGGGTTGATGACCACGATGTCGTGACGGAACCCCTAAGATGCTATCTTACGTGGCTAGTCACATGGAGTGATGGATGTGCCGTGGAATGATTTTGACATGATTATGCTGTGAGCTGTTGCGGAGAAAAGCCTGTCCACTTGTGAAACTGCTTGGGGTGGGATTAGGGATAAACGAATAAGATTAAGACTGTAAAATATTTACAAGGAATAAATATTTGTATTAATCGATTAATGGATTTTTATTTTGTTCCCAGCACACGCACAACTAGTCTGATCTGAACTAGTATGAAATATTAGCTCATACAGTCTAATTCTATCCAGTTGATTTTACCAAGAAAGATAAATGCAAAATTTTATATTTAGCGAGATATCCCGATTGATTCAAATAGTCAAATCTTAGGTAGACAGAACACATAAAGTCCTTGATCAAAGTTGATGCAACTTAATGCTATAAATATCCTGCCGAATTTAGTAATTTTTGGATCAGTTCTATTAGTTGTATTTCTTTTTAGAATAAAGAAAGGCTAATAGAATGTTTACCCTACTTTGCGAGTTTTCCCTATTTCTGTGGGAGTTATATTTCACCAAAATAATTAGGTACCAAACATTACAATAATAAACAGTGTGCGTTACCCTAGCAGGAAAGTATGTCCTAGAGTGATATGAGTGGTACCAATGTTTTGTGCTCTATTTACTATGTATGTGCGCCAAATATTATATATGTGCATCCAGCCGTTTTGGAATAAATCGAAAAAAATGGTTCCTGCTAGGGTAACGTTTTTCTAGCAGGAAAATTTTTAAAAAAACATCGGAGAGAAAAAATAATTAGTCCGTTAGAAAGCTTATGTGTGTGCATGAATGTGCGCCAAAAATTATATATGTGCGCCTTCAGGTTTTTGAAATATTCAACTTTTTAATCTTCCTGCTAGGGTAACGTTTTACAAAAACGCATATCTCGAAAACTATTGCATGTGCGTTTATGAAAAAAATTGCATAAATAGCTCTTACATGTGCCAATATGTGCCGGAATTTTGAACAAGAAAAATACACCTTAGATTTTAAGTTATAGCGATTTTTTAAGAAATGAGAAAAAAAATATAGCCTCTTTATAAAAAGGCCGATAAGCTCATAAAAATTGCATTTGATCCGTCTTGAGACGCAGATTATGTGCAGCAAGTTTCAATAGTGCACATTCATTAGTGTTGAGTAATATGAGAAAAACTAAACAAAAAACCTATCATGTTTTTGACGTTCACATACAAGAAACTGGTTCAATCTAAGATGAGCGATTGTAAACCATGATTATGTGCATATTGTCAAGTAATAATGTGAAAATTTTCACCTTAAAATATTCCGTATTTAAAAAGATATAAACAAAAATCAAAAAAAAAAATACGATCGATTATCCGACCAAATTAGAATGACTACTAAAAAGCGACGGTTCGATATGTATCGATGGCCTTCGGTAATGAACGCTTAATACCTTGGTAGCTGTCGTACAGTCGCGTTAGAAAGTTTTTGGTAAATTTGGGTTCATGTAAATATTACTAATATAATTTATGTTTCCATTTCGGACAAAATAAACTTTGTATCATTATTATTTTTTAATTAAAAAGTAATTGATAATAATAAATTATTAAATCATGTACAAAATAATTTTGGTTTGTGAGACCCGATTAAGTGAAAAAAAATTAACCTAAAATCACATTAATACACTTAGTATTAAATAACAAATATAGTAGTAATTATATACATTGTAATATTTCTCGCTCGCGGCCTCGGACCGGTAGGGGCTCGCAGCCAAAGGGGCTTTGCTTAAAGTCACTTGCGATGAATGATTTGAAAAGCCTGAACACCGACAACAAAGCCACAATTACGGATTTAGTAAAAATAAATTATATAAGGACGGCACTTACCACTAATTATTGTTTTAACAAAAAAAATGGTTCGATTAAAAGCTACGCTGATGGTTTGTTTATTCGCTTTCATAAGTTAAAAGGATTTAGTTTCTGTTGCAAACTATTCTCTATACGAATACATTTATCACCAGTACTATCATCTCCTACTCTCTCTCTTCTCGCTTGTAGGAAGGGACCATGAGTAAATATACAATATGGTCACCAGTGAACATCAACCTGCTTCCCAGTGTGAGTCATGACTGGGCATTTAATCCACATATTGAGTGCCAATACTAGAAGCTGCGTTTCATCTAAGTATATTTTTAAAATATTTTCTCTCGTTGTACCTTAGTAACAGATAGAACGTGAGTACTACAAACACCCAGACCTGACAACAATATCATCAATTTAATTATGTACTACTGCCAGAATTGAACCCATGACCCTTGCATCTCAACCGGTAGGTACGCATATCCACAGTGCTTGCAATAAGTCAAAAGGATTATAAAATGACACGTACGTCACATATTGCACCACTTTCAAAAACTTCATAACACAAAATATAACCGACCGTGTCGTTCACAATCAAAACTGTATGAATATAACTACAAGTTAACACTTCCACAGTGTTGCCACCTTAGTTTTAGAAATGGGCGTTTTGAGAAGTTAAAAGGGCTAGATTGAGCATCAATAGATTTTCCGTTCTACAAATGCTTAAATAATCATGTCATGAAGCCGTTTTTTTAGAGCGTCTAAAAAACGTCTTCATGGCCGATGATATAGTAAAAGTTGTTAGCATGTCGAAAACTTCATACATTGGTTAATATTTTCAAGACAGCGAAAAAGAGCTAAATCGTTAAAAAAGGAGTTCACCCGTACTAAAAGTGCTAATCTAGCCACAAAAGGGCTGTACTTCCAATTGTAGTAAAAGTTCGCATTATTCAAGATGGAGTACTGTTTATATATTAGTCTCTAATTAATACCTTAGGTAATTACCTGTCCTTTTTTCTACAAGCAATACGTAAGACGTCATAGCTGGCGTGTGCGACCAGAGATAAAGAGTCCATTGACAGTTATTTTAACTTTGACATTTGTGTCATCACACTTTTTAGAGTTTCTATTTTTATGGTGTCACGCTTATCTATTCAAATCCTACGAGTTTTATAGTATTGTACGTCAACTCTAAAAAAGGATAAAAAGAAGTACTAAATAATTGTGCTAGCCGTGTGAAGTTTCTGTGAGAAGAAAAATACGAACTTAATAAATAAATAACCTGACACTCACTCAGCGCTATCTAGCCCAATTGGTTTATATTATAATAATACATACTTATAATTTCCTTTTGTACTACCCAATGCATTTTTATGAAATTTTATAAAATGGAAACATTGTTTTCGAAAATGAATGGGAATCACTTTATCACTTTACTGTACTTGAGCACAAGATGTGTCAATAGGTTGATGTGTAAATTTAAGAAGGCCATCGATACATATCGAATCGTCGCTTTTAGTAGTCATTCTAATTTGGTCGGATAATCGATCTTATTTTATTTTTTTGATTTTTGTTTATATCTTTTTAAATACGGAATATTTTAAGGTGAAAATTTTCACATTATTACTTGACAATATGCACATAATCATGGTTTACAATCGCTCATCTTAGATTGAACCAGTTTCTTGTGAACGTCAAAAACATGATAGGTTTTTGTTTAGTTTTTCTCATATTACTCAACAACTAATGAATGTGCACTATTGAAACTTGCTGCACATAATCTGCGTCTCAAGACGGATCAAATGCAATTTTTTATGAGCTTATCGGCCTTTTTATAAAGAGGCTATATATTTTTTTCTCATTTCTTAAAAAACCGCTATAACTTAAAATCTAAGATATTTTTCTTGTTCAAAATTCCGGCACATATTGGCACATGTAAGAGCTATTTATGCAATTTTTTTCATAAACGCACATGCAATAGTTTTCGAGATATGCGATTTTGTAAAACGTTACCCTAGCAGGAAGATTAAAAAGTTGAATATTTCAAAAACCTGAAGGCGCACATATATAATTTTTGGCGCACATTCATGCACACACATAAGCTTTCTAACGGACTAATTATTTTTTCTCTCCGATGTTTTTTTAAAAATTTTCCTGCTAGAAAAACGTTACCCTAGCA
Source organism: Leucinodes orbonalis (assembly GCA_019425675.1). NCBI lineage: Eukaryota > Metazoa > Arthropoda > Insecta > Lepidoptera > Crambidae > Leucinodes > Leucinodes orbonalis. The sequence continues at coordinate 16,696 of PQWD01009315.1, forward strand.
GGAATTTTTTTCGATTTATTCCAAAACGGCTGGATGCACATATATAATATTTGGCGCACATACATAGTAAATAGAGCACAAAACATTGGTACCACTCATATCACTCTAGGACATACTTTCCTGCTAGGGTAACGCACACTTATAAACATTAGTAAGTTTTAATATGGAGATAAAAAACTGTGAGGCTTTTAGCTGAATCCATGCCAAACTCACTGGAATAACATAGTTTCTAACCTGTTCAAGTGTTAAAATTTCTAGCCAATGAAAGTAGCCCATTTTCCAGAGACTGTACTTTATGGCAATGCATACAAGTTGTTTGGCTCACTTCTTAAATAATTTAAACATAGGAAAGTTACAACGGAAAACAGAGATAAAGCCACATTATATATTATCTAAACGCGTGCTATACTTCCTGTAATCGTCGTTATTTGTTTAAATTTTATTGTAAATATGTATTATCAATTCAATGATAGAAATATCAACTAGCTGTAAGCTTTGTGTCATTTTAATGTATGCTATTCTGCAATACTTCTTGCAATAAGTACCTCCATATAAATGAAATGTAGCGTCTGTTCATAATATTAAATAACTGTTTTTTTTACTACATGCATGTAGCAACACTAAAACAACATTCTTTAGTAGTAGTTTTTTGGCAGTAGCTGATAAAGGTAATAAGGAAAACAGGCTACTTTATATTTTGAAAAATCCGTTTTGATTTGAAAAATGAAGCAATGCTTTTACGTGACTTAACGAAGCGATTAAGCTGATGTTTTTCTGTGGCAAAATATCTTATACACGTGTAATAGTGAAGCATTTATGCGCTATGAAGCTGCAATGGGCGGTGTCAAGCTTATCTTCAGAGATTTATTACTGAAGGTAATAAATGTTTTAGTGTTCAACCGAACATTTTAAGGACTGAGTACTAAGTAAGCAGCTTCAGAGACACGGAATTACGACACGTAATAAATCGTACATTATAAATTACGCGCCTTTAGAACATCTTTGATAACAGTGTTTGGCGTTCCATTATAAGATGAAATGTTTGCAGAAGGCGATATACAAGCCTGTAAGTCTTCTTATCACCTTGATTCTGACATACGGACGTCACGGTCCTCATTCTCGATAGTTTGTGTTGCCGGCTGTTGAGTTTAGGAATTGTGAACTAATACGTCAGTTGGTATTTTAAAATAACTGCCTGTGAAATGCTTCTGAAATAAACTAAAAATCTAAACAGCTGTCCAAACGTTGGTGATCGTGGAGCTTTTTTCGCTATTATTTAGTATATTTATTTCTGTTATTAAAGTGTGTTAGGACTCTTACATTACCTCTTAGTTAAATGCTGATTAAAGATTTTAATTTCGGTATTAATAAGATCGCGGTCCTTCAAGAAGAGATAGTTTCCCATTAAAAGGCCGGCAACGCATTTTTTGCCCTCTGGTACCTATAGCAAATGTACATGGGGACGGCGTCATTTACATCAGATAAGCCGCCTGCTCGTTTGCCAGCTATAAATAAAAAAATATAAGATTCATATTATATTTAATTCCTGAGAGAAGTACAGTTACGATAGCCCAACAAGTTGAAGTTGCAGCGGCTTGTCTCTTATGTAGCAGATCGATGATGGTGGAGCAGACGAGTTCTAGAGTAGTAAAGACCTGAAGGAAGTCTTGACAAACAGCGTAGGCACCCTCCGGCCGATGCGACGACTTGCGAAAGGTCGCTGGGGTGGAGGCTGCGTGAGGAAAGCGTAAGACCGGAATGCCAGGTGCATAATGTGAGATATCTTGTTCCAGCAACTAAGTTAAAATGAGAAAGAGATTAGATAAGATTAAGATCTTTCCTATTCAGTAGCTGTTTCAGTTCTTTTTTAAATGTTACTAGATGGCAATATATTTTTAATTCAATTTATTATTATTTATTATGATGCTGACGATGAAACATTTCATTCACGTACTTCAAGTTTTATTCCAGAGTACCAATGGTGTTACTCATGTTGTAATAATAAGGAATAGTTCTTACGATTCCAGGACCCAGTCATCATGCCTATTAGTTGGAATTTGCGGTGCACTGCTGGATATCTTATCACCAAAAGTATAAGTAACTACTGGTATGAAGTTAATACAATGAAGTTTACAAATTCCTCATGACATTTTCACCATGATATATCAGCAAGTTCAATGACTCCACTGACGCAGATACTAAAAATGCGGATATCGAGGTCGTATATTCGCCTGGAACATTGTATTGCATGCACCTTGGAAACACGTCATACTTTTATGGTAAATGACGTCACTGTTCTGCTTATTTCGTTTTTTTATCGCCATGAGCGATTCAGGTCGAATAACAGAGATAACCTCGATTTTGTGGTGTCACTCATGGCATCTTAACGCTATTTTTAACTTAACACCACATAAAAACTACGTGACAATATCCAAACATATTATAGATGTCTTTTAATGTAACATTCACCATATATAAATTCCGGTACAACAAACAGATTGCCCTACGAAACACAGAATCGTCCTAATTTTCATACAATGACGTCCCCTGGCGAGGCATAGACTTTTCACAAATCATGGTTAAATGGGAAGATTGGGTCGTTACCTCCAGTGGCCATTTGAGGCTGCGTGGAGCCAAGCTTAAACGTAACGTAAGGAACAAACAAAAGGTGGTAAATCTGCAGTGCCCAACGTAACCGGGAAACATCGTCCAATTCGGTGGTATTTAATTAGACGAATTAGTAACACTGTATCGTAAAAGCGCTTTAACGATTTACTTGTGCTAAAAACTCTCAAATTTATAAGGTCCGTTGTTAGAGAAATAGATAATATCCATACACAGATAAACAGCTTTTTTTTACTTGGCACCGACTTCACAATTACCTATAAAATAATAACTGAACATTTCTATTTACCCAGCTAAACAATATTTTCAGCTTTTTACTTTCAAGTCAGTATTTTTTGGTAATTTTATTTTACAATTTTTTTTTAGTGATTCGTATTTAAAATAATCTTTGTGATAAATATACTACTGATTAGTAGTAGTTGCTCTGAGTAAAGTAACTTAAGATTTTGAAAGTAGTAGAAGTAGTTCGATTATCTGGTCATCATCATCAGCTCAATAAACGTCCCCCGAGGGGCAGAGCCTACCCGTATAGGGTGATTAGGCCTTAGTCGTCCACGCGGGCCCAGTGCGAATTGGACGACTTCACGCACAACCATTGATTCCTTCGCAGGCGTGCATGAAGGTTTCCTCACGATGTTTCTTCACCGTAAGAGCGTCGGATAACGTACATATTTTCGAAAATACATTGGTACGTGGCGGGATTTGAACCTCAGCTCTCCCGTTGAGTGCGACAGTCCACACCATTGAGCCACCGACGCTCTTATTTATTTATTCTGGTCTGCTTCATCAAACCCTGACTTCTTTTATGGGACAACCTTTGAAGTATCCTCCTTCCAACAAAATTATCATAAAATCGGTTAATATGTGACGCAGTTATCCGCAAACGAAAGAAGCTATTCGTCCATAGGATGACGGTTTAACGGTTCGGCAATTGTTTGTTTTACATAAATCTACGGCAGCATACTATTACGAAAGCAGTAAAAGATGACCGACGACGAAATCATTTAGTGGCTGGATCGGTGGCTTGCAAAAGTCGCTTTACTGAACGATTTGTAATTTTTTGGACCTATTTCATACAATAAATTACACAAAAAACTTGATATAAATAATAAAAATAAATGGACATGCAAAATGAGAATACAAAAATACTTACAGAACCTAATGTATGCAGATACCGAGCAGTTACTTCTTGTCACACATACACGCACACGCACACGCACACACACACACACACAACACACGCACACACACGCGCACACACACAGCGCACACACACGCGCACACACACGCACACACACACGCACACACACACGCACACACACACGCACACACACACACACACACACACACGCAACACACACGCACACTCTCTACAATACATGACATCTATTCATATGACACTCACCACAAATGCAATATGCCTTGTGTTTCTAAATTTTACTCTAGCTCAAATCTGGACTGTAATATACTTTTAAGTTACTTTTGCCATGTAATCATCGGGGGGCCTGGTGACCCGTCATACAGGTCTTCGAACCTATATGGGCACCAGTCTCCCACAAATGACAAATTGTTACACTATAAATGCTAGATCTGTATTTATTAATGTCATTTGTGGAGAGAAAATAAATGAACTTTTTATTTATTATTTATTTTATTTATGACCTATGGACGAATAGCGTAACCTCCTTTTTAGAAGATGGTTAAAAATATGATGAAGCAGCATTTTCGAGGGCACTTATAAAAATATCGTTAGAAATACCTGAAATTGATGACCTGGTTCAGGTGGCGGGTAGCAGGTGGATGTCAACTGCAAGGGATCGGTCCGCGTCGAAATCATTAGGGGAGGCCTTCGTTCAGCAGTGGGCTCATCAGCAGTGGATCATTAGATAAGTTTCAAAAAGTAGTTTTTCGTGATACTCGTGGGCAGGTTCGATAAGAATGAAAAAAATGTTTTTATATCATGATATTTTAATTTTAATCTACAACTGTGTTTTTTACCGACTCATTGTTGGATTGAATGAGTATACAAATCATGGCTCCGCAATTTCGTAAAAAAATCAATCATAAAGCCGTTCAGTATTTTGGATAAAGAACACAAAGCGTACGTGACCGCCCTATGTGTAAAAATAATTACAAATTTTCCTGTATTTACTGGAACCTGGGGAAGCACTCGCTGCCATTGGAAATCGTCAAATTAGGTTCGATCCTCAGTGTGTCTCTTTCTATCGTGGAATTACAACGTTTAATAGTTAGTAACACTTGGTTAGTAAAAAATGTTACAGTATTATACTTAAATCATCCATAAATGAATGTAGGTAATTAGTTTTGTTTTTTTTATTATGCATACTTGCGTTTGCATTTATTGTCACAGTTTGACTTAGATCTGCCTCCGTAGTCTAGTTCGTTGAGTGTTGAGTGAAAATCGCTGCGATCCGGGGGTCGTAGGTTCGAAATCTGCGGGGAGACTAATAAGTGAAACTTTGGCGATATTCCTAGTATGGTTAAGACATTGCAGGCTGTTTAATCTGATTGTCTGGGCTCTCCGACCCGATCGACCGACGACTTGCGAAAGGTCGCTGGTAGAGGCTGGATGAGAAAACCGGAGGACTGGGATATCTGACGCAGAATAGGTGAGAGTTAAGACCTATGTCCAGCAGTAGACTGCGTGGTCGAAGAGACAAAAATTAAGGCTATTGATTATACCTAATAAAGTGTATAAAAAATCTGGTGACAACAAAATGTCAAGTCGATTGTAATGACATTGTTTTGAAAAAATATGGTGATAACAAAACGCAAGGTACGCCTGTTGATGTAACCATAATAATCTGAGTTAAGTATGCTGTTTTTGCCGCCATCTCTCGAGTCAAGAAACTGTTCCAATGGTTAAGCACATCTTGGCGAAACAAAGATAACGGTTCTTTCTTTGCTTTTCGTAGAAAGAAATAATATGTGGTTATAACTTCTATTTATTCATACAAAATGGTGATAATGATCACCTTTTATTTTAAATCTATCATTAATACTATAGTCCTCCGAACGAATAAGAGCGATTTGTGATTTAATAAGGTGATTCCATGATCGATAAGTAAGCCTATACACTTAAGGAGGGATTGACGTGGTGCAGTTGTATCTTGGTATCTTGTATGCACGATCAAGTTTGATCGGATTGTTTTTTATGTATTTACAAGATTCCATAGTCAAAGCTCACAGAAAATTGGTGCGCCTTGTATTTCGTCGATTGAGTTAGGTTACTGAGCGTCGGTGGCTCACTGGTGTCGACTGTGAGGGTGCAGGTTCAAATTCCGCCACGGAGGTACTAATGTGTTTTCGAATTTCGAAGTTATATGTACGATTATCCGACGCTCTTACGGGGAAGGAAAACATCGTGATTTTCGAAATTTATCATGAGGTGTGATTTCATTTACTTAAATTATAGTTAAGAAATAATTAATAAAATTGGGTAATTTTAACATACCTTAAAAATGCTTTTCCTTTTTAAAATGCCGCCCTAAAAACCCACCACTACTTACCATTATGTAAATAGTTTCTCGTTTACCATGGAATTCAAAAACGATTTTTTTTAATTTGTTGCTAGTACAGGCTGACAGCGCTCTATACAGAGCCGATGTTATATATTTATTTAACACATAATAATGTTTATATTCAATATCTACGACGTATCTCTCACATTCCACATAATCACTTGGATATCTCATCCGATGATCCGAAGTGCTCTTATATTACTTGACCAAGTAACATAGGTCAGAACGTAATAAGACTACGTAATAAATATGATACCATCATCTATTTAAGGTGTATTTCTATTTTATTTTATGAGTATATACTAGAACAATCATGTCAAATTTAGCAGACATATAATTTTGAACTTTTATAATACGGAAACACACCGTTTCTCAGATGGATTTTTGACCGTGAAAAAAGTTTGAACTTGAAACGCTTAAATAATTAGCTCTCATTGTGTTTACGAATAATCCAATTAAGAAAATTTATTGTAATGTATGAAAAATTTGCAACGATAGCGTTATACATACCCACTCGAAACAATGTTCTTGTATTATGATTGTATTCATGTAGTGTAAATAATGATAAAACATATCAAGATAAAGTTTACTATTTATTTATTCTATTTCAATTAGAATGATTGTCAATTTCTTTTTCCTTTGTTATATTGCCCCTATCTACCTAACTCATTTGGATGATGTCTGAAAGTACTATGCAATTTATATATATTTTTTTAGTATTAAAAGAAAATACGTTGCCAGATGGGCACTAATGTTTAAAATTTACCTTGATTTAGAAAATGACTTCAATCTAATTTGCCTACATTTGAATAACATCAATGAAATTCAAATATTTATATTTTTATAAGAAAGGCTCACAAATACTCAAGCGATTAATGTAATAACTGATCTAAAACCTTAACTATCAATAGTTAATGTCATTAAAATTCATTGACTAAGTTTATATGTCTCTTATACTGCAAAATTTGACACGGTTAAAAAAATAGTTCTGTTGACCTGTCATTTTTTTTCACAATTTTATATATGAATTAAAACAGGAAACTAGGTAATCCTATATTCGCGGGTGTGTGCACGGCCGTCTCGCTTTTACCTCACTGCATTATCTAGATTCACTTATCTAAGGTGGGTACGGCGCGTTCTCTTCAAGTAGTTGTTGTTGGCAAGTGGTCGCCGGCGGTCGCAATCTCTTTGTAATTGTTAGTGCTGTGAGTGAGTGATAACGGTACAGTGCTTGTAGCGGTCAGCCCATAATACAGGTAAGCTGCGCCTGAGTACCTTTGTACTGCGTTTTATTGTACGGAATTAGGTCGTGCCCGGTGTCGGTAACCTTTGAGCGATCTATGGTTATGGGTATTGCATTGGATGCTGGTTTTGCTGTTTTTTGAATGAATTTCTAATTTGACGATTTAAGATTATTTAGGAGCAGAGATTAGATTATTTTGAAATTAAGTTATTTGTTAGATTGTTATGACAGTTGACACGATGTAGCTTAAACTTAGATTGTCAAAGTAAGCTTGTCTTTTTAATAGTGTTCAGAATAATTTAAACTAAAAATGAGCACACTGTATGGTATATTAAGGACAAAAGATATCTATGTTTTACTGATATTTGCACGAAGATTGCTGTAAATTTTATCTAAAGCATACCTACCTGCTTGATTGTCAAATATTGTGCATTTAAACGACTGCGTTTTGCTTCGATCTTTAAGTAATAAGGGTAGTTTTCGTGTTAAGTTGTAACTGAAATTATTTTTTATTGGTTACGTTGCTATGTGAAAGTGTAGTAATGAAAAACATAAAATCCTAACCTTTGTTATAAGATGCGATGGTGACTAATTAATGAGGCTTGATTTTTAATATTTATTTGGGAAACATCGTGTAGATATAAACACTTGAAATGATTTTAATGAAAAAAATTGAAACAATAACAAAAATAAATATATGAAATTGCATTGTTTGTAGGTTAAATATCGAGTCGTAGATAAGTCAGTATACGAGTACATACCTTCAATGTATAGTTATATCTACTTATACAATGCGGAAATGTAATCACATTATTTTTATCTTACTACCAACTAGTAAATTGTTTTCAATTGTAATAAGCTTTTAAATACAATATTTATATGGTACTTAATTTTATTATTAACAATGGGAGTGTTCATTGTGGTAAATCATAATTTACGAGTTTACTTGGATTAAAAGATTTTGGAATTGAGGCCGACATGAATTTAGATTTACTATTGATGATATTTATCACTGCTTTCGGGTGTTGTTCGCCCAATTTTAAAAGAAATTGTTTTAAGTGCCTCCGTGGTCTAGCAGTTTTAACGTTTACTTTTGATCGCTAGGAGATCCACGGGTCATGCGGGTCATGCAAGAGGTAACCATCTTATGAAAAATGTCGTAGATAAGAAAGAAATAATTAGGAGCGGTCCCCCAACGCGAGGTTTTTTTTTAGAATTATTAATAGATTCTTAGTACTTTACATTAAGTTTCTTTATTATTTTTTACTTTTAAAGGGAAATTACTTATCGGGGGTTTTTTAAATTTTTAATTTAATTTTTATTTCATACTTTTTATAGGTAGGTTAGGTTAAGTTAGATTTTAGTATATAGACAGACACGTCAAACTTATAACACCCCTGTTTTTACTTACTTACTATTGTAATGTACGAATCATTTCCTTCCATTTGATACCCCCCACTCGGGCATATTTGTAAACAATCGGTTTTTCATTCCCACTTTCATCCCCTATATCTTATAAACGGCTGAACCGATTTTAATTAAGCCTAGCTATTGTAACGTACGAATCTTCCTTTCATTTGATACCCCATTCGGGCATATTTGCAAACAATCGGTTTTCATTCCCACTTTCATCCCCTATATCTATAAACGGCTGAACCGATTTTAATAAAATATAGCTAAGAACACGCTCGATTAAATGACCTTTCAAATATAAAAAACTAAATCAAAATCGGTCCACTCGTTCGGGAGTTATGGTGCCACAGACAGACACACAGACTCACTCACACACAGACACACTGTCGTGAAGCGACAAATGAGAAGACCAATAATAGAGGGATATGGAATTTAATATAAAGACCTAATACAAAATAATTAAACACGGATGGGAATGAGTGGAGGTGTAGAGTGAGAGTATATATATGATGAAGTGTATAGTGTGGTAGCTTGTATCTTCCTTGTTCGTCTTCTACAGCTTAGGATGCACCGGTAAACCGCAGGGATGAGCACGAGGCACGAGCAGTGAGTTTGAGGCGCCGTGGAGGGCTTGATTCCACAGGGCCGCGTAGTATTAGGGCGCTTCAGGGATTCACTGGCACTGGTGCGCGTCAGCTCCGGCGATAGGACACCGAAGCTCCAATAGTTTTGGTTTCTCAGGTAACAGCCTCGGCAGCAGCAGCGGCAGCAGCGATTGGTGGAATGTAAATGAGAGTTTGGTATTTATGATTCTCCACAAAGAATAGACTCGTATCAGACTAGTAAAATAATCCAAAAGAAACTGGTAAAAGAATGAATCGAAAAGCAATCCTACAGCAGCCAAAGGCCTCTATTTATATCCAGCCTTTGACAACCGTCAAATTTCAAATCATTTCTATTTAATTTCGAAATAAATTAGATCTTAACGTAGGTCATATAGCTAAAATAGGGAATTTAAGAGTAAATTGAACGTTGCTAGGGGAAACGACATAGATATAAACAAACATGTCAAATAAATGAAAAAGGTGATTTAAATCTCTAAAAAGGGTGAAAAATATAAAAGATTGGATGGAGAATGAAGGAAAAATGATATGGCATCTAATGCAATGGGTCCGGTTCATATAAGTTTTCCCGGACCGAAGTTATTGCGACTGAAAGAATCGAAAGTGAGAAAGCATAGTGATATTAAAGTGAAAATAATGAAAATGATTATGTAAATACATACTGTAAAATGAAATAAAAGTAAATAATAAAATGAAAAGGTTAGTACTACATTTCCTACAACACAAACACGTCAAACTTTAACACCCTTCTTTTTGCGTCGGGGGTTAATAAAAAAGAGTTAAAACTCAAACTGACAGCCATATGTTAGGTTAAGTCGAGACTCGAAATAATCTGTACTGCTACACTGACAACATTATCCTATTTTAGGTTGAACCTAGATTACCAGACATTTAATATTTAGATCACTTGACTTGTCTTACTATAGTGCAAGTAATGCATTCACGCATAGCTTTCATACTATGTGAACTATGCTGTGGACTTAAAGCCAAAGGTCGACTAAGTACAGTTCACTCACGTCTTAAAGTTCATACCAAATTGCATGTACTTATATTTTATGGTATAACTATACAGTTAAGTAACGGTTTTTATAATCAACGATGTAAAACCAAGCGTTAATGTTTGTGAAAAAATTAGAATGTTTATCAAATTAGGCCGACTATTTCGTCAAATTAGTAATAAATAAAAAAAAATATTCTCAAGGATTTGATCGCGGTATTTCCTAATAAAAGCAAGGATTTTCCGGAATCTATAAAATTTCAGTTACGAATTATTTGTAATACCCACACCTTGGTCATAACTTGTTGCGCTTCTACGACTAATGATATTACTAAATGTACTGGACGAGCTTACTGAAACTTATTGCAGTTCATTGCTCGTCTTAGATTTTCTGCATTTTGCATATGCCAGTACATTATTTTATGATCCAGCCTTAACCAATTGCCTTTGACATTTGCGAATCCATCGGGCGGAGAGCGTACTAAGCATCGCTAGCCAAGGCGTGGAGTCTAAATCCAAAAATCTGACGACCCTTTTGGTGTTGCGGTTGAGACGTCGACTGCAACACCGAGAGTTCCGGGTTCGATCCCCGGGCAGTACAAACATAGTGCATGAACATGTCTGTTTGTAATGGTCTGGGTGTTTTCTATGCATAATATGTATGTATTTACTAAAAAAAATATAAGTATGTTTATCCGTTGTTTAGTACCCATAATACAGGCTTCACGCTTAACTTGGGGCTAGATGGCGCTGTGTGAATATCAGCGGAAATAAAAATAAATAAATAATAATAAAACTTGTCTGATTCAGCGGCCATACTCCTACTAACACTTGAACTTGCTGATCCGATGGAATGTCGATTAATGGTTTTATACCTGGAAACCGTGGTTTTCTGAAAATGACATGCACATGAATGAATATTTATTAAAAAAATATATGACAAAGTGAACGGGGCGGTCAGTTCACTTACCTAGTGGTAATTGATACGCCTGACCATCCAGATGTAATGTTGAACGAAATTAAGGTAATAATGAAAATAAGGTAGTCATGTTCTTCGTCAAGACTATTTTCGTAAAAAATATACTTAAGATTTAATATGAGGAGCGCGCTGTGGGCCACATTATTGTTAATTTTTTTTAACATTGTTTTATTTATAATAGACAATGTGACTGTTTGCTGTTCCTAAATACTAAAAAAATAAAACACTGGTCACCAGTGACGACATATGTTAGGTCTCGATTTTACTAGATACAATGCCCTCATCGCAAAACACAGAAATACAAAACACTCCTATTTCACGGGACGATATCTGGCACTGCAGTGGTTACCTATCTACACGACTCGGTATTGACCCTAAGACATCGTGTAAAGTTTGCGATATAAACATATCTCATTCGAGCTTACCAATCACCACCTTCGACTTGCAATGACATTAAGCACTGTCATTTTCATCGTGATTGCCGGAATCATCTTGCTGTTTAAAATTATAGTTTTTGTTAGCGCCACGCAACTAAGTTATTTAGATTACCGTGTGTGGTTACGGAAATAACATGTTTTTTCCGATGCATTTGTTTAACGCTTTAGTCATTACTAATGAGATCAGTCACGGGTAAAGGCTGTTATTACTCCACTGACGTGTATCTCGGCGGAATTACAAATTTCATTCACACCAGCATAGAACTTCCACAGATTTTTTTGTCCCGGATAACTAAACTGAAGAAACAGTTACTATTGCAAAGGTTTCCTGAATGATATGAACTTGGCGTCCTTAAAAAACGTTTTTAACCTTATAAGGCCAACCATTTTTGTGATCTAAGTCTTGTAAATGTTCGATGGTGGATTGTCCAAGGGCGGATCCAGGTTAGGCGCCAGGAGGGGGTCACATAGTAGTAGTCAAGTTAAGAACTTATACGGTTTTTTGTTCATGTGCGTTAGCATAGTACTTAAAAGATAGCTCAGGGGGGGGGTCACCCTCTCCCTCACCCTCCCCCTGGATCCGCCATTGGGATTGTCACCCATACAATATATTGATTAATATGAATGTGCTTGTGAGAGGCTTCCATCTAGAATCAACTTATCATGGTCCGTCCGTTAGTCGGATTAGGAATATGTGGCCAAATGAGGATTGATATGGTTTAATGACCACGGCAGTGGTAAAAAACTAGTTCTTCAGCTTCATTATGTAATTTCCTTCGAAACGTTAAGACAAAAATGCGCTTGTCAAATGATTGGAGTAAATTAGGTACTTCATATATTGCCGTTTTTTAGCATTTTTTCTGACTGGAACATTTCGTGTTTATTAATATCTTGCGATCACAGATCTTAAAGTTAATTTTAGCTTAAAAGTTAGCTTAAAATATACTCTGTAAAAAACTGAAATTGATAATTCGTTAAAAATTGTAATTGAATCATAATGTTGAGTCATCTCCGATTACTATGTTACCCGAGCAGAAGTCTGTCAAATTTGCGCAGCCAAGCACATCTTCGAATTCAATGAAGTCGTTCACAAAAAACACTATGAATATAAATATGGGTTCGTTCATTGTTTCGCAAAAAGCTTGGGTAATTTTTCACGGTACTTTCGAATAATAATTAAGTATTAATTGCGGGTAGATAACGAGCACGTACGGAAGTCGATCGTTCTTCGATGGTTGTGTGGAAGTCGCGTGACTTCACGACGGAAGTAGCACGCGGTCAGTCCGTCTTCCGAGTGACGTATGTGTCCTATTTGATGAGCTCCTGAAAGAAGTTTATGAAGTCAAAGAAGTTTCTAAAAAAATACTCTACAGAAATTAAATCTCCCGCTAGAGATGCTGTGCAGAATGGCTTGTGGGCCTGCCACGGATGATGATACTAGGTGGTAGACTCGGTACTGAGTCGTCTAGGTAGGTACCACCGCAATGCCAGATATGAGGCACTGTAGCTTGTGAAATTATTAGGTCTAGGAGACCTAACATCTGTTTAAGAGTGTTGGGCGCACTGCGGCGTTGACGGAGAAAAATAACTGTTTATTAGTTGTTGGTCTCCATCAAGTTTGCTGTATCGGGTGAGCGTCTTGACAGTCCTGTACACTTGTTAACAAAATGATGATGACAAAATCAAAAGTGCTCAATGCCGTAGCCTATGTAACCTCCGTTGTTTAGTGGTATGAGCGTTAGGTTTAGATCGTTCTGAGATTCTGGGGTCGAGGGTCCGAATTCCGCGGGGAAAATCACAAAGAGAAGTAATTTTATGTTTTAAAAAATCACACAGAGAAAATCACATAGAGAAGTAATTTTGTCTGTTTTTCCATTTTAGTAAGTGCATATGCATAGCTGATTTTCTAGAATATCTGAAAAGAAGATAACTCCATGCTTGGCACGTTAAGTCGTCTGTCCCGGCTACAATCTAACGATGGTAATTCGCATTATTTTGTCGTGGCTGTCATGTGAGAATTAAATATCGTCTCGAGTGGTCCTCCTACATCTGTGAAATATTAAGTAATTTGTTAACTCCAGTAATATGACTACACGAAAAAAAAGATTGCCTTTATGGAATCAATTTCAATTCGAAAAAAGAACACTTGATATTCTGACAGTAATTTTTTTGGCGCCCGATAAAAGTTATAAAAAAGACACCTCACACATAAAGCCATAAATAATGGCCAGTAATAACGTAATATCCTCGTAAAACTATACATACTCGTATTATAATTTTTCGAATAATTGCCAGCATTACGGAGATGTTATCTTCAAAATCACGCTTTCGAGATGCGCTGGCGCGAAAGAAAGTACCCACAAATCACGAAGAGCCTGACTTACCGTTTTACTGGAAAGTATGATTAATTACAAATAAATGAAAATATATAATGTGTACAGGAAACACAATTCAATCTTTGCGTTAGCTATTTAATGGCCGGTTACGAATATTTGTTTTTGCTGCAGTAGTAATCTCTTCCTTCTTTGAAGTTCATTGTTATTAAGATAACGTATGCTAATGATAATGATCATTAAAATGTATATAAAATTCGTACGTGTGCTTGTAAATATTTAGCTAAGCTGGGTTTTCCTTTAGTTGATTGTCTTCTAGAATTCGTATTGCTGGAAAAGCCTTATACAATATATTTGCTTGGCAATATATTATATAAGGCTTTTCTAGCTTTTCTTTAAATTATTGATATCATGATTTAATGATTTTTTTAACTCCTCATCCTTTAAATGCCTGGAGCAGGCATCAGACAATAGATATTTTGTGGTTGATTTTTAACAGTCAAGGTACGGCCTTATACCTTGTATAAGTTCTATTTCATCAAAGGGTTCGGTCTTCATGTATTTACGGATTTTTCAGGAAGACACTCTTAGTTATTTATTCATCTAGTGTATATGTATTTCAAGAACCTAGTATTGATTATAGACACTCATTCTGCAGTTTTAACGTGACTACCGGACTAAGGCCTTAGCCTACTGCAGTGATCTACAGCGGTTGTCAGAGTTTTTGTCGCTATTCTGCAGGATCATCACTTGAGGTTTTTCCTTTATCATTCTTGCCCAAAATAGTTTGCAGAATTCTAAATATTTCATTAGGCATAAGGAGAACTGTAAGTAAGTCTTATAATCTTTAAAAAAATATATATTAAGCGTTCGGCCCGCTACAAGTAAACTTTCTGTCAAGTTAGTTTTATACTTTTTATGATTTTTTGCAAGTCTGAGCGTGAACAAAATTTTTACGATAACAGATTTACGATTACGAAAGCAATACTACAATGATAACTACGACCTTTAGTGGCCTATCCTATTTGTTATAAGTTCAACCGTTGAATGCTATTTCTTTTAACCTTGCCATATCAAAGATTATCTTAATATTTGACTTCACTACGCTCTGCTTCCTTTTTTTTATGACATTACGTGGACTGGACGATAAGTGCGCTGCGGTGGTACCTACCTAGACGACTCAGTACCGAGTCTACCACCTAGCAACGGGTATCCTACTCATGGGTATAAAATCCTCCTAAATAGGTAGGTATTTTTTTTAGCGGCTTATTCCCCTGATATAGTGGTCAGGGACTTTAGTATTACTGTTTACTTTTTCTTTTTAGGTATATTAGCAGGGTTTAGGTATAAATGCAGATGACCTCTACGTTTTTCGTTTTTCACAGGCACATTTCTCTGTTAGTCAATGTTAGGGTTAAATGTACTACATTACGAGGGTCAGTGGATTGAGATCGTTCACACAATTACAACGCATTGCGACCTAGATTAGAGCTTTCCTTTTCTTGTTTATACACTGGCAGTATTGTTTCATCTTGAGCTTCTTGGACGATATGTTTTGGATTAATTGATCCTTACCTTTTACAATATTTTTCTTCGCTCGCATCATATCATAGCATATTAAATTATTGAAGTCAACATACTATAGAGCTACTGTGCTTATTATTTCATGAATAAACTTTGAGGGACATTTAAAAAACACACTGTTTTTTCCTATCTCTTACATAGGTAAAGCTAGGAAATCGTTCATGGTGAATAGTCACCATGAACGATTTCTTATGTATTTAGTTTATATCTCATAGCTTCATATCAATTCTTCATATACGCTAGGTTATCTTCACTTGTAACTGAGCCCCACTCATAAATAAAGATGAGCATCTGCATTACAGGATGTGCATCAATTTAGGTATTCCCTTGCGACAAAACGGTTGCTCTTTCAATTTAAATAACATTAGTCTTAATATAACAACTCTTACTCGTAAAATTAGGCCTTTGAAATACGAGTATCGTCTGGAAATATTTATAGGGGGTTTAATAAGACTCTTACATACCCCAAGTTATTATGGGCATAGTACGTTACTGCCTCTGCAGACGTAAAAATATGGTTTAAAATTGTCGATTGGTTATGAATCAATTTTCGACGTTAAAAAACTACTTATTTTCTTCCTGACGTTTCGGTGACTTTGCAGTTACTGTACTTTAATACGGAAATTGTGTTGTATTCAATGTGCTTGCAGTCACGAATATTGAAGAAAAAAATTGACTTAAAGCTATTTTTATATTAATGTAATCTTGACGAAGCAGAGTGGTCTATATAACCTGAACCTGTTCAAATTGGAACGAATCACCAAAAAAGTTAATACTTTTTGTATTTTCTGAGTATGTTCCAGGTCTCTCTTACCTATAAGATCAGAAATGATTTAATCCGGGAAAATGAACTAAATTTACCGACATAGCCCACCGGATCGACCAGTTGAAGTGGGAGTGGGATGGTCACGTATGTCGCAGAACCTATGGCCATTGGAACACACGAGTTCTGAAATGAGACCACGTTTGGCAAGGGAAGCGTAGGATACCCTCCAGCCCGATGGACCGATAACTTGCGAAAGGTCGCTGGTGGAAACTGGATGAGAAAAGCGGAGGACTATTTGGTGTTGAATAAAATAGTCCTACGTTCAGAGTGGACTGCGATAGGTTGAAGAGAGAGAGAAACAAATGTATTGCATATTTACAAGGCCCTAATTTGGCTAATTTTAAAATGCGCCCATTATGTCAACTGTCAAACGAACGTCAACCATGTCAAGAGCTAAATATTGTATCTAAATTGTTTGTTGCAATTCTAAATAGGTATTCTACTACTTATTAGATGTTCGTTTGACAGTTTATGTAATTATTGAGGCACAATAAAGATACAATGAGCACAATTTATAATTAGAAGCATTAGGTTCCAGAACTGTTGTTCATGGGTACTTCAATCGAACCATTGATTTAAATATATCTCAATGAGTCAAACACACGACTATATATCATAAAACGTTTATGACAAAAACTATGATTGCTTTACGGGTGCTTTGCTTTCCATCCGATAGCGCTATTGTGTTTTTTTTCCTGGGAAACTATGTTACTTCCGTTATACTTAGACGTGGCGTGACGTACTGGCTAGTGTGTTGTTGAATTATATTGTATACGTACCACTTAGTAAAGGTACAACTCATTAAGCATCCCCACCGAGGGGCACGAACATACCCATAAAGGGTGTAAAGGGCTTAATCGTCCACGCAGTTACTAGATATCGAGCTATTAGGGATTTATAAAGTGGACAAAATTTTCTTCAAACGAGGTATCTTTTGTTTGAGTACAAAAGTAAAAAGCTTTTTAATATTTTATAATAATTTCACCTATTACGTTAAAATGTATTAAGTAGTGTCCGACCGAAGCTTCGGCTTCGGCTTCGGCTTCGGCCACCTTCGGCCAAAAGGCGAAACCTTCGGCTTCGGCCCAAAACCCGGCCGAAGCCGAAGGTTTCGCCGAAGATCCGAGCAACCGTCGGGATTGAACGAACTGTTACGAAAGACTGAGAGACAGCATTTAATTGACCAACATTTAATTATTTATTAAGAAATTGGTGTTTGTTCATTTTATTTATTAGTCTAGTTTCGGCTTTGTCGAGTAAACAAAGACTGATTGATTGGTCTGATTGTGATTTATAAATAACTTAATAAAAAAATGATTATTTTTTTACGAATAAATTTTTTTTATCATCTTTGAACCCACTTCCATATGAGACAGTCAATATATTAAAGTTTTTGAAATAATCTATAACATTAATTGTAGCTTGTAGACATATTGAACAAAATTACTAAGAGCTTATAAACCTTCGGCTTCGGCTTCGGCTTCTGCCGAAGGTTGTGGCGATTGCGATTAATCGGCTTCGGCTTCGGCTTCGGCCGAAAATAGACCTTCGGTCGGACACTAGTATTAAGTAATACCTGAAGTCCTTGCGATTGCTTCACATTCTCGTAAATATTAAGAATGATCAAAAGTGAGCCACCAGTTATAGGGCTGGCACTATTGTTTAAAATATAAATTTAAGTCTTTCATTGTAAGTCGAAACCAGGAACGATTAGTCTAGTATCAATAACAACGTGTATCAATAAATACTTGGTGGTACACTTGATACGGAGACGTCTAGGTAGGTACCATCTGTTGTCTCAAGTGACGGGCGCAGTGCGGCATTTATGGAGAATCATAACTGTTTATCAGTTGTTGGTCTCCTTCAATGCCGCTTTGTCATGGTCAAGCGTATCACCATCAGGTGACCGTCCTGTCCACTTCGTAACTTAAAAAAAATATGAGAACTTGCGAAGTAAGCAATATGTGCTACAATACAGTAAATATCTCCTTTCGTAAATCACTCAATAGTATTTTGCGAGCGAAACGAGGAGCGAAAAAATTTAAAACAAATAATATTTCTAATTTATATTTTACAAAGAGAAAAATAAATATGGACTAAATACTATTTTTTCTTTAAAAAAATTGCCACAGCCCTACTGCGTAATCAGCACGTTAAATCGACTTGACGTCAATAGTACTATGTACTAGTTGGTAGATAAGTTTTATGGGTTTCAGGAGACTTATTTCCGTTTCGTACGCAATACTCTGATAGAATGGTCTGGTACGATTAGATACTGTACCTTAGTAAGGACATCCGCAAACAGTAGTTACCACAGACATCCGAATATACAATTAGACTGGACAAGCCGCCAAGTTTATAGGCAGTCCCAGTGTCTCAATTTCTTTTCGGTTCTTACCTGTGAAAAGTTATTATATTTCTTAATTTTACTGATTCTTTGCGATGATGGCATGTTACAATTGCACAGGATGGCATTTTGGAAAAAAACGGTAATTTCTTCTAATATTCGTGCGTCTTGACTCGTCTCACAGAGCGTAAACTGGCAGCCAGTGTATGCTCGTTGAGCTTACATTTGTCGCACTTTAAACGCGGCTTGCCCCATCTCCTGTATTGGGAAATCTGTGGTAGATACCAATGTATTTCGTCGCGTGTTATAATACTATACATATATAATAGAATACATCACCGATTTTGTACGATATGAGTATTAGAAAAGAGTCAAGTTTTTTTTCAATATGGTTTGTCACGTTTAACTGGGAAATAGTAGCTGAGGTGAATTGTTACCTGTATCTATTTAATTACCTTTTCTGTTTAGTTCGGTATCTACCTACACTGGCCTGTACAGGATAGGCTGCCCAAATCAACGATTTGTCTTGAAAGCGAGTCTTTAGAGAATAGCCAGATACCAGATCCTATTTGTTAAACGACAGAGTCTGTATATATCACACCGTCACCGTCATTCAAACCAAATAACTGAATACAAGCTTAACACTCCTGTTCATAATTAACGTTAGTTACTAAATAATAAATACGGTGAAGGAAAACATCGTGAGGAAACCTGCGCACGCCTGCGAAATGATTCAAAGGTTGTGCGTGAAGGCGTCCAACCCGCACTGGGCCCGGGTACGGGTACCAGTTTGTGGGTGTATACCCACGAACTTGAAGGCCCGTGCCCCTCTATGACTAAAAACAAACTAAAAGAGAAATGTTTGTAAAATAATAAACTCTCCGAATATATTGCCTTTAATCAATGTCTACAAAGTTCCATTATCCGCGAGGTTCCCATCCGTGATGAATATCCATAAGGCACTATCAAAGATCTGGCCAATTAATATTTCGTACTCTGTCGTAACACCAGCACTCATTGTGGCCGTCATGCGATGCAAGATATGACCATAAATGCTGTTGAAACTACTGTCGGGGTGTTGTGGCGTTACAAATTGAATCTGACGTTGTTATTGCCGTTTTCTGTTGTTCAATTTATGTAAAGTGTGCTTTAACATCTGAAAGTTGTTTCTTCATCGAATTGGCATTCGACGATTCATATGGTGTAAAGGGTTGAGATGTCGGCTCTTACACCTAGGGTTCCGGTTTCGATCCATCCCCGGGTAGTACAAACATATGGGTGCATAAACATTTCTGTTTGTATTGATCTGGGTGTTTTCTATGGATAAACATACATATAAACTTTATTATTTGTAAATACATACATATTATAATATAACTATATACAAAGAAAACATTTATATAAGTATGTTATTTCTTTGTTTAGTACCCATCTCTCTCTCTCTCTTCAACCTATTGCAGCCACTGCTGGACATGGGTCTCCCCCATTTTGCCCCAGACATCCCGGTCCTCCGCCTTTCTCATCCAGCTTCCACCAGCGACCTTTCGCAATTCGTCGGTCCATCGGGCCGGAGGGCGTCCTACGCTACGCTTGCCAAGACGCGGTCTCCACTCTAGAACTCGTCTGCTCCAACGACATTAACGATTAAATCATTTCTAATCTTATCCCTAAGAGAGACTCCAAGCATAGCTCGCTCCATTGCGCGTTGAGTAACTTTGAACTTATGAACCAATCCGCAGCAGTCAGTGTCCATGTCTCAGCTGCGTATGTTAGCACGGGTAGGACGCATTGCTCAAAGACTTTCGTCTTTAAGCATTGCGGAATAGTTGACGTTAGGACATGACGTAGCTTACCAACAAGATTTTGATCGTGAATGAATATATTCAATCAGAGGACGTCAATAATATACACTATAGTTCAATTCAGAATACTACTCATGCATTCATTTCAGGATAAAATTATTTTATCATAATAGTAATGGAAACGTGACGCCAATGCACTAATAGTCATTATAATTTAATTAAAACCCTGATTATTGTATATAAACAGATGGGAATTAGCTCACTTTAGCTTTAACACAGTTCATGTTTCATGCCTTTCGTGTATGTAATGACAGCTTCTGGACTTAGGGTTCCTCTCTGGTAGTGAGGGGTTTTGCCATTCGTTACGCTTGAATGTTGGGTTGGGATTGAGATTGAATGAGAGCGCTAACAACTCCTCTGCTGATAGCGCTTTTCATAAGCCGCCTCGTACGGCACCCGTCAAAAGAGTAGGGGTGGTGATCAATTGATAAGAGATAACTTCTATACTTTCCTTACATTTGTTATGATCCTGAGCCGATGGCCGTTCGAGCAGGCGACTTCTGGAGTGGAGACCGCGTCTTGGCAAGCGTAGCGTAGAACGCCCTTCGGCTCTATGGACTGATGACTTGCGAAAGGATGCTGGTGGAGGCTAGATGAGATTAGCGGAAGACCTGGATATCTGGCGTAAAATACGGAAGACCTATGTCCAGCAGTAGACTGTGGTAGGTTAAAGAGAGATCACTGATTGGTAAAAAAAGAGAAACATATAAAGTTGATCACGTCACTTTTAGTCGGTTTATCTCGATCAAAAACTTGTGTCCGTATTGATTGTCACATGCTTTGTATGCCTTTTTTTCAAAGTTGCTGACTTTGTACAGAATAGAACACAGGAAGATCATGTGTGATAAATTTTCTGTTGATTCCCTAATTTTAACGACTGTCATTGCAGTTATGTATACAGTATGTTTCAGACTGAAGAATGGAGACAACGAAATTCATGAATACCTTGTTTTTAGAACATGAGTTAGCAAACCAAATTGTCATTCTACAATAGCTGAACTTTATCTTAGAAAATGTTTTTAAGTTAAATTAAATTAACATTATAACATAACTTTCGCATATAGTTAATTATTGTAATGAAGACGTTGTTTGTGCTAATGAATCAGTTAACACTGAAGACAATGAGAATTAGAAACCGTAACGCACTTCACATAAGCATCTATACGGCTATTTGAATAAAATTTAAGTGTTTCTAAATGTAACACACAATTTTAATCTTAAATTTTACAATTTTTTTATTTATCATTGAGTCATAGCAGAAATTTATGATATTTATTTTGATTTTAATATCATAACTTTATTATAATATACTAGAATGCTAAAATATCGGTCCGTGGGCATTCGGGAAATATATTGTTTCTTTTATTAAATCCAATTTAGTTGGTTATACAAAATCAATAAATTCGAACACAATTTCGCGTTTATATAATCATTCTTAATGTAGGGGGTTTCTTAAGCCTGTAGTGTGGTAGCTAATTTATGACGTAGAGATGTTAAGTCAAATCATGTTAAGTTTCTGCTAATACTAAAAAAAACAAGTTGTATGAGGGATGGAATGATTAAGAATCAAATAAGTAAAAGAAGAATCACCTTGAATTCTCTAAATTATATTATTATTAAAAAATGCTATCACATCGTCTCTAGATTATTTTATAAATAAATCTCGTAGACGTCATAATTTAATTGGAGTCGAGCTAATTAACAGTGCAAACGCTGGCTAATTAATTATTTGTTTTGTGACGCACGTGTATTTTAGCCATATGTAAGTTTGTATTATAGTCGGCGAAAGATTAAACATGTTTTATTTTATAAAATACAAGTTACGTGTAACTTGTGTGTGTACAACAGCGATGTTTTTGATCTTGGTTTTTTTGAAGCGTTTTTAATCTAATAAAATACTCACCGACATTTACACAACACCTATCGGAAAAAATACAAGCTTCGCAGGAAGTCGGTTCCGGTGACAATCTAAAATGAAAGCTTCCTTAGATAAACAATAAATCACTAGATTTGTTCCCTTTCAGGACGCGTAAGGTCGAAATTTAAATGAATAAATGTATGTTATAGATAATAATATCTATAAATTAAATATGTGTAGTGATTGTGCACCTAGTTAGTTTTTGGTTATCTAAGGATGTAGTCGTTAACCCACCAATCAGCATTGGGCCCGTGTGTATGCTGTGCATGAAGGCCTGTGCTCTGCTGCGGGTCGTTATATGATGATGATAGTTGTTATATCATAGTATCCTGTAATTTCAGTAATCACCAATGGGCTCGGAGCATGATCGATTGAGTTTTTATTTCATTTTATGAAAAATATAATCCATTGACATCTACACAGCGCCATCTAGTTCCAAACTAGCATTAATTAAAATAAGAGTACTAAGCAACGGATAAACATATGTATAGTTTTTCGAAATAATAAATTATACATAGAAAATACCCAACCAATATAAATAGACACGTTCATGCACACAAATGTTCGTACTGTACTGGATCAAACCGTAGCCCTTGGGTAAGAGCCGACATCTCAAGCAATTACCGCAACACCTGTCATTATGGAAAGGCAATGTAAGCGATGTCTCACAAATGGACACTCGTTGCGTTGTGTTGCCAACCTCAAAAAATAAATCATCATAATCAGCTCATTATACGTCCCCACCGAGGGCACGAGCTAATCCGTATTGGTGCCTTAGTCGTCCACGCGGGCCCAGTGCGATTAGCCGACTTCACGCACAACCATCTCTTCGGAGGCGTGCGCAGGTTTCCTCACGGTTTTTCCTTCCCCTTAAAAATAATGAGTTGAAAAAATGAATAGGAAAGGAAATGTGGGGAAAGGCAAAGGGAGTTTTGGCTGGTATCCTCACTACCTTAACATAAGACACCGGGTGCATTGTTTCTTTTATTTATTAGCAGATGTTATGGTGAGGGAAGATAAGTGGGATTTAGGTATCTACGAGCGGACTATCTATCATTAATATTTAAAGGTATCTCATGTATCTATATTTACAATAAATATTTTCATTCTCTATCTATTGAAATGAAACGGAATAATATCTGCATTAAAAAGTCTGACAAGAATGACGTTTTCAAAAGTTGCTCATTGTTATTTTTCTATCGACATTAAATAAAATAAATAAAGGTAATATGTGCTATACGCTCTGATAGTTTTAGCCTTGATTAGTGTATTTTCGAAATATATACAATGTCGGCTTAGGCATGAACGAAAGGCCGTTGTTTTGATTTCCTCGGAATTTCCAACAAGACGTACTTGTATGTTAGTGAGTATATGATAATATTGTTTGTTTTCATTGCGACGCTGGTAATTTGTCAAACATTGTTTTGGCTTTGGAAAAGTTTGTGAAATTGTAATGCAAAACCATTATATCTAAATTACACTAATTTTTTGAATAGGTTTTTTATTCAATATTTTTTTTATTTGAGAAAAGGTGATTTGGTAGAGTCGACATTATAGTATATAGTAAAGTCGTTTTGCACTTCATACTAAAATGAAAACTATGTTTATCCGCTGTTTTGTGCCCATCGTACAAGGCACTTGCTTAAATTGGGACTAGATGGCGCTGTGTGAATGTACGTGTATATTTATTTATCTACCCTGTTAACATTTCTAACTTTTAAGTACACACACATACGAGTAAAACTTGAAAAAAAAAAACAATATTCGTTTTTTGGTTATTTCGTTGTAGTTGAAATCTTATCGTTCTTAGCTAATGTCATAAAACAGATCCGAGAAACTGCGCAACTTCCTACAGTTCTTAGTTGATGTTTTTGACCTCATTAAGGCATCAGCAGCCTCTTAATTCGCCAACTTGTTTGTTTTGTTATCTGTATAACAGTTGATATGAAGGTTGACTTGACAAGAACTTATGACATAAATTAAATACTGTCTGAAAATATTTTGTTCCTAATAATTTCATGTATTTCGTTGCTCTTAAGATTAGATGCCAATTGTATCACAGTCGCTACTAGTAGTTACTGTCCATTTGACCTATCGACGGCCATAAGGTACATAGTACAAAAAATCCCGTTACTTATTGGAGTAATTATACCTTGCTGTTTGGAAAGCGTCGCAGGAAATTTTTAAGGTTCATATTTACAATTTCATAAGTATGTTTAATCATTTTCTGTTTGTATATAATGAGCTTAACCAGCTTAGAATGATGAAAGGTACATGTATAATAACATTGTCTTTGTTTGTATAGCTTAAAAAAAGGATGGCCTAAAGCTTAATCTCGCCTTTATTTTAAAGGTGATGCCCTTTTAAGGCAAGTTCGAGATACAACGGTACTTTAAATTAAGCTGTTTCGGCGAATCATGCCCTTACATCGATGCCATGGCGAGATTGACGTCAGAGCATAAGGACACGCTTGGGTTTTTCACTGTATGTGTGTTTAGGACTCACTTGAATTTCTTTGTTTGGAGAATAACGGTTTTGATACTGAATAAATGTTAATATTCACAATGCAAATATAATGTTTAGGATTTTGACAATATTTGCAATGATATTCTGAATATATAAAGGTAGATACGCCATCCGTGCCTCAAAAACGAACCTCTTTTGTTTAGATAAATGTGTTCGAAATTCGAAATATGAGTAGGTATGTGTGCTGTCACTGCATTCGGAACACTTTTCGATTGTTTTGTGAGCATATCACGAATCCATACTTTTTTACATCATTGAATATTTGTATAAGTTATGTTTCGAATACCCAATTGGTTTGTTGAAAAAGAATTTTAAAGACAAACAATCTCACTTCTATATATTAAATGTAATATTTAATATTAGTTCATCACTTTTTATGCCCCTATCAAAAACAGGAACTAAAAGATAATATTTTTTCAAAATAATATGCGAAAATGTATGAACGCAGTAGATATAAATTAGGTACTATATCTTAAAGACGAAACAGGCATTATACGAAAAAGTTTTGCATGTTAACTGTGATTCCTAGTTCACTTATCCAATTATTAGATTAAATTGAAAATCCACGGGAATTGAACCTGAAAACCGTGGTGTAGTAGCCACCTAAATAGCCACAAGGGTCGTCTCAAAAGACTCAATGACGATCCAATCTGATAATTATTCAGTATCTGCAACGGTATTCTTGGAAAACAACGCTCGACCCGTGATTAGTGCAGGCGGATCAGCCGTTTGTGCAGAACGTTAACGGTAAAAACACTTTGCTAATTTTGCTAAGGCTTTTGTAGTTTTTTTTATCAAAAAGCTCGAGCTAAGTTTTAAAAAACGCTTAAAGATATGACAATGTCTTTGGTGTTTTTTTATAATATGAAGTTTTGATAATTTAACTAGACCATATTATGCCGTAACCGATATGCGTCGATGGCGTCCTTCTCGAGGTTATGCAGGTATATATCTACCTGAGGCCAAACTAAAGTGGGCTCATAGAAGGTTTAAGTCGGGCTGGGCGGCATTTGGTAAACTTTGTCATGTCCATCGTCAACGCTTTCTTAATGCTTAAAGATGAAAGTTATTTGAGCAATGCGTCCTGCCTGTGTTGACATACGTAACTGAGACATGGAAACTGACTGCAGGATTGGTTCACAAGTTCAAAGTCACTCAACGGGTAATGGAGCGAGCTATGCTCAGGGTCTCTCTAAGGGATAAGATCAGAAATGATTTAATTCGTAAAAGAACCAAAGTTACCCACATAGCCCGCCGGATTGGCAAGTTAAAGTGGCAGTGGGCTAGTCACGTATGTCGCAGAACCAATGGCCTTGGATCAGACGAGTTTTGCAGTGGAGAACGCGTCTTGCGAAGACGCAAGAGTAGGACGCCGGCCGGCCCGATGGGCCGACGACTTGCGAAAGGTCACTGGTGGAGGCTGGAGAACAGGGGTAGACAGGGATATCGGGCGCAAAATTGAGGAGACCATTGTCCAGCAGTGGACTGCAATAGATGGAAGAGAGACAGGTTAATTTCTGAAAGGTTGCTGATGTAGGCAAAATGAGAAAATTTGAGGACCGGTATATAAAAATGGGGAGACCGTTGTCCATCAATGGTCTGCAATACGTTGAAGTGGCAAGTAGTGGAAGGGCAGTAGTCTTTATGTAGCAATTTGATTAATTTCAAGTTGTGTACGCCACTTGTCCGGTAAAGTAATGAAGGCCAAACGTGAGTAATAGTACTGAAAAGCCCATTGGAAAAAAATGGTCTACTAGTAACTCACATAAACAATAAACTCACTACTAAGATAACTACTCGACAACTACGAAGAAACGTAAATCTAAAAATGTCCGAGCCGCACTACACATACGGACAGTTATTGTTATATTTATAAAATAATAATACTAGTAGGAATAAAACTAAGCTCTTTTACCAATTCGATCCATGAATCAGCCTGTAACGTTCCATTGCAGAGCTAAGAGAGACTACGGTATCTTTAGACAGGCAAGCCATATGCCTCCTCCATATATTTCGAAATTACATAGATCCATGTTTGGGTGTATAAACCCTGATTATCTGCAGATCACGTACTTCACCAACATGGGTAATGAACCAGTACCCGTCTGCCATACTGATGTGTATCGCCACCCATGATTTTATGTGGCATACATATTTTTTAAGTATAAGTATGTTTATTTGTTGTTTAGTACCCATATTATAGGCTAATGCTTAGTTTGGGGCAAGATAGCGCTGTGTTAATGTAAAAAAAAACATTTGAATTATTAAATCTTACTTAATCGAAAAGTTCTAATTTTTCAAACTAGTAAAAATGTTAAATTGTATCGTTATTCTTTACCAATACATACTTACTTACATCATATAATTGCTTCTAAATAAAATATATTATACATTTATTATAAAAATACAGTTTAGTAGCATAATTACTAATAACAACTCTCAAAGGTTTTAACAAACATACTTTATATACGAAGTTAAATCTACGCGAATAAACATTTTTAAGCATATGAAAAGTTCGTGACTCTGATATGAAATAGTTGTCTTTAATACATCTTGAAACAAAAAACGCTCTTAGGGTATACAAGGTTACATTTCCGTTACTAAATTGCTTCCTTTCCACAACTTTAAATACGTGAAAGTGTCACGCTTTAGTTTTGTTTGTTTTATGAAACTGATGCCTATCGTTTGATTCTGAGATAAAGGCTTAAATCTTCGGTTAAAAAGTTATCGTAATACATGGGATTTTTGCAAAACATAATCACCATATACATATTTTTCAAGATTTATTTTTTGTATCAGTAGAAATTTGTTATTTTGAACTTTTATGCTCGGTAAGAAACTTTATAATTGAAATTAATTCGCGTATAGTAGCATAATCTTTGTAACATTTTTCTTGGGTTTGTCATTGAAGTATGTAATCCTTATAGGTAGAAGTATACCATCATCAGCTCATTATACGTCCCCACCGAGGGGCACGAGCCTACCCGAATAGTGTGTATAGGCCTTAGTCGTCCACGCGGGCCCAGCGGATTGGACGACTTCACGCACAACCTTTGAATCTCCACGGTGTTTTCCTGCACCATAAGAGCGTCGGATAAACATACATATAATTTCGAAATTCGAAAACACATTGGTAAGTGGCAAGATTTGAACCTGTACCCTACAGATCGGAAGGCACCAGGTCACACCAATGAGCCACCAACGCTCAGGTAGAAGTATATATCAATAAGGAAATTACAATCGTTGTCTTTTTTGAGTGAATCTTAGTTAATAAAACGTTTCAAAGGAACTTAAGATTATGGACAGACGGCTTGTAAAAGGTGGAGGCTAGATTAGAAAAGTGGATGATCGCGATATCTTACGCCAAACAAGGGAGACCTGAGTCATGCAGGGGATAATGATATGGGAAGATAATCAAAGTGTTATGGTGTAATCAATTCTTTCATGAAAATTATGCACTCATACAAAGATGTGTAAATTACGAGAATCGTAATTAACTATAAGTATTTGATTTACCAAACCGCCATCAAACGATTTCGTGGTTCTCTCTCTTCCATCAGATTTAATAATTGATTGAAGATAAATATTTGACATTGGGAGTGTCAATAACTACCAATCAATCGTCATAATTGTATAAGTCACAATTACAATGCTTCTAAATGAAAACTGCAATTCTTATCTAAGTATTAACTTCCTAATTGCAAACTTAGACTATTGTTCTGGTTTAATTGATTACAATGAAAGAAGTGTTAATTTCTCTTTTCTATCTGTGACTAATTACCTATCTGAATAGTTTGTCGGCATAATACCTTCGAAATTATTGTTAGTGAAAACAAAAATTTCGTTTAATTCTTAATATTTGCTATATCTACTAAATCTTTTCCTCCTCCTCCTAAAAATCCTCAAACCCAATGATTACACACATACGCACAAACATACACACACTAACATCATCATTTTAATTTTTGTTTGTATTGTTTAATTTTGTACTGTATAAAATTTAATGTTAATTCTGGAAAACATCTCAATGTAAAAGACTACAATGTTATGGAAGAGCGGTTTCTCCTAATACAGGTGCTTATGCACTTAAATGGAGATAATTGGAGTCATTTTATGTAAACTATGAGAACATGAATAAAATATTTCTATTCCTACCTCGAGATAGGATATTGTCGTTTCTTTATTATTTAATATATATTTAGGCTAACGAACAGTTGAATTACCCACACATAGACTCTCGATTCCCGAAACTCCGAAGGGGCAACGAGTATGTTACCGTTCTTTTCACATAGAAAGGGAATGGAAATAAGGGTTTTGGGATTCTGGGCACCTCACTTGGCGTAACGCAACATGTAGAGCTCTTTTGTGAAGCCGTGGTATCATTAAGGTTGAGACGGATTTTTGTGTCAAATCATGGGTCGTCATTCCTAAATATCAACTTAATTCAATGGGTCGTATTTGACTTCAATCTAGACGGAAAGACAAGATGTAGTGGACGGTGTAAATTACACGATAAAACAGTAATTATTATTATTGTACTGTTAAAAATGTAGAAACGTTTTATCAAAGACAAGTTGATACGATCAAGTTAGTTCACGAGCACACTTTCATTCGGATGACGTTTTTTTGGTTTACAGATGGAATGACGTCACTAGATGGTCAACAATGTTTTGTGCTGTTGTATTTTAAATATAAAAATAATCATTTTATTTGGATTTATGAACCCATCATGCGATAATTATAATTGAATGCGTTATATTTAACATTTATTTAAATAGTATAAGAAATACTCATTCATTTAATTTAATAAGAAAAATTCAAGTAAAAATTGACATTACAATAGCCAACGCTACAAATCTATAACAGACAACAATATTTCGGAACTTTATTACAAGCTACGGTTGTGGTTGCGGAAAGTAAGAACCTCGTTCGTTGGTAAATGATCACTACATCTCTTCATTCATGGCTGAGGAGATTATGATGATTTATACAAATATCCGCCCTATATACTGTTGTTTATACAATTTTGTTTATGAGTTACGGTCTTCACAGTGAGAGTTCACACGGGAAATGAGGTGGTATTACTCGCGTTCATTCAGTGGATTGGATTCTCAGAAGCGGTTAAATGCAACATGCAATATAAACGGAACAACCATTTTTAATATACCTGCGTGTAAATAATAATAAGTTGGTGGATTCGTGTAATGAGTTTAGTTTGAAGCTCATTATGAATCATATTTAACATTTTGTATTTGCTTTAACAAAAATATTTAAGCAAAAGATATATTTTAGAATCATAAACGAAATATAAAAATTTTAATCAATTTACAAAGACATTTTAACATAATATGATCACACGCTGACACGGTTCTAAAATAATACACTTACTTTATGAATGAAAATACCTATGTTATTTGAGAAAACCTATTACACTTGAGATAATTTGCCGAGAAGTCAGCATGCAGAAAATGCTAAACATCTACTAATATTAAAATTAAAGAAATTATTTAAATTATAGAAAATGTGCATGTTAGGCCACATGAATATATTTTTATAGTATAAATAGATTGAAAAGAAGAATAAATACCGAGTTTCTTGTCGAAGTTTTATCAGCAGAAGTAACTCTCCGAACAATTCAAAATTAGTGTCTCGAAAAGATCTATTTGATGAAATAAAGTTTTTGAGTTTCTCAGAGTACTATTTCTTTAGATAAAATAACTCGGACGCGTAAATGATTGGCAATTGTTTGAAACGTTTTGTTTATTATTGCAGATCGATTGGAGATGGTCAGCTACTGATCTGTGTTTATCAACAAAGGAAACGACGTCACCACAGGTAATTTTAATATATTATTACAAATAAATTTATTAAATTTTATTTATTTTTAATAAATAGAAAGACTTATAGGGAATAACATTCCCTATAAGTCTTTCTATTTTCTTAAATTCCTTGGACGCGACTCTTATTAAAAATTATATGGACAATAGTGCATCAGCTGCGCCTGTTCATATAAAATAATTATGATGATATTGGTTCGTATATCCACGCTGGCCCAATGAGTTTTGGTAGGCCGCACAGAAAATATGACTTAATTTTTTGTACTTATGTTATATAAAATGCTTTCATTCAAGTTGTTTGTTATTGCTCATTAAAGCTGATACTTTTCTGTACTTTTATAAATTTGAATATGTTTTTAAAACTCCTGTAAGTATACCGTTTATTCCCAAGTATACCACGAAATAATCAAGTTGCTTTAAAATAAAACTATTGATTCTTCCAGAAACAATGCCTCGCCTCGAGAAGACACCGCCGGAGGATTTCCGCAGGGTTCTGCGCGAGAAAGCACTCAGCCACAGCCTGTTCTATCTGAAACTAGGCGCCGGTATTGCACCGGAGCATGCGCGGGAGTCGTCACCGCGCAAGACGAGCAGTGCAGGCGCGCGCGCGCCGCCGACCGGCCGTGTCACACGGCACGCACAACCCCGCGTTTCCGAACTGCTCAGGCGCTTCGAGCCAGGACCCATGCAGTATCTCCGCCCACCACGCGCCACCTCCCCCCAGGAAGACATATCCTCGTCCGACGATGACGACCGCGCCGCCGTCAGGCGCAGAAGCCGTGACCTGAGCGATGACTCCGCCGTCGAACTTGAAACGCGCAGAAGGCACTCGCACCCTAGAGACATCACGCCGCCACCAGACGCGATGTCTCCAAGACGGGAGAGGACGCTGATCGAGGCGCACGTGGTGGAACTGGGCCGGAGGGGCAGCGAGGGTTGCGAAACCCGGGGCAGGTGTGTTAGGACCCCGAGCGTCGTTGTTAGCGACTATTCCGATGGGATCGCGGTTGGTGCTACGGAAGAGGAAGTGGATTGGTTGAGGTCCCGGTCCCTATCTGCTGACTCGGCTTGCTCATCGTGTTCAACTCTTTCCAGTCGGGATGATGAGGAGTTCGAGTCACCGACCATGCCAAAAAAGGTCAGTTTTTTATTGTTTATTTTGATTTTGTTAGTAGCGTTTACAACGCTCGGCTGAAACACAATTATTATATGCTCTACCAATGGCTCTACCTTTATCGCTATACTCGTAGTAATTTAAATCGGTGCGTAATACTTGTTTTTTATATGTATACAAGTAATATTACTTTTTATTAAGTTTATTTAGTAATAAGTCTTGTTAATATAAATTTCTGCTAACCTTTAGAAAAGCACAAAATCAGATTCCAATAGAGTATGGAGAGATCAGCGATGTTGAATGTAAATTAGCAAAGGTTTGCATCACAAATGTACGTCAGTAGAATGAAAACACGACGATTTCAATCGCATATATATTTATTGTTGTTGCAAGCACAATAATGCGTCTGTGAATGTTGCTAACGCTATAAACTTGAGCGACTGATAGCGTTTATGTCATCTTTCAAAGAACTATTGTTTGTGCTCTGCTTGATAAACAAAACAAATATCTTTTATCTGTGAAATTGTCTACAAAGATATTTAACTGTATTTTTTATTTCATACTTTTTATAGGTAGATTAGGTTAAGTTAGACTTCATTTGAGTCCAAGTATATTTGCAGTTATTCGGTTCCCCACTTTCACTCCTCACAACTTTTAAACGGCTCAACCGATTTTCATCAAATATGTCTAAGAACACTCGCACATAAGTCACCTTTAATACAAAAAAAAAACTAAATTGAAATCACTGCATGCGTTCGGGAGTTATGATGCCACAGACAGACAGACACGTCAAACTTATAACACCCTCTTTTTGCGTCAGGGGTTAAAAAGATTCATTTACAATGAAAAACAATGTTAAAAAACTTTGAAAGAGTTATTTTTCCGCAGGATCAGTTAAAGGATGTGTATAACAAAAGAAACCCTTTAAAGTGACGGATTTTATTCCGACTACAGTCTATTTTTATTTGATTCCTTGATTCTTTTATTAACGTCCGTAAATACTATACACCTTTAAAAAATTGTGATTCACACAATTTTAATACTAGGAATAGAAACAAACTTGCTGTTCCAGACTTAAGACTACATAAAGTAGGTAAATCTTTTATAGGAAGATGTATAAAGTTTTTCAATAAGGTACCGCAAAATATTGAAGAGTTACCTTTTCACATGTTTATAGCTAGATAAAAAACCACCTTTCTAATAAAGGGTATTATACTATTGACGAATATTTATGTGATAAAAATCCATGGTCTTAAACTGCTCAGCTACCTTAGTGTTTATAAAATTAAAATCATTGTTTAAAAAGGCTGTACTGTTGAGTTATCTTGGGAGCACCCAAAGCGCTTCGGCGTTTTGGCCTGTTGAGAAAGGAGCATCTTTCTCAACGCCGAAGCGCTTTTTACCAAGTATCAAAATTCATTTTTGTGCTTAACTTTGGTACTTTAAATGTTTTTATTGTATTTTTGTATTATTTTTGACGTTTAGTTAAGTGCTTTTTGTAAGGCAAATCTGATTAAATTTTGACTTGACTGGGCACGCCATCCTGTCGTGTAGCTAATTCAGAGTAAGTTTGTTTCTCTGAGTGGGCTTCTCTATCATTAAATTGTCTTTTGTATTTATATAATTATGTACTGAATTAATTACCAAAAAATTTTTGTTGGCAAAATTTTTGTGTGGATTCTGAAGTCGTTAATTTTGAACCAACAAAATAATTTGGTAATTTGGCTGTTGACATAGCTTCGATGTTAGTTAGGTCATTTCATTAATGTATATTTCGAATTATCGAGATTTTGAACCTTAAAAAATCTTTCAGGATGTACAGAATTTGATAAAGGCAGCTTACTTACTTCAACACTATATCACTTTTGTTCCTAGGAACAATTAATAGCCGTGTAAAAAATCCACCCTGGATTTTTCGGAAGTCATTAAAATTCACAGATAACTTAAAAGTTTCTTAATAATAATATGATTCAATTAGAATGTTTTGTATTCATAATAACATATTTTCAAGGACCAGTCGCATGGTCGATAGCATCTTTAAAATTTTGTTGCTGATGACATTTCAGATTACATGAAAAGTTGTTGTAGTTTTTATAAAAAGATTATTTTCGTAGGATCTCTTACTAAACTTAATTGCTTCCAGTTCCTTAACTCAAATCTGAGAACTTTAATTAACGTAGATTATGCTTAAAACGAGAACACTGTATTTTTATTCATCCAAAAAAGTAATAAATATCTTACTGAAATGTTAAAGCGAAGAGTTAAAAACCAGTGCACATAATAATGTTTATACAAATGCTCCTAACGGAAAACCGAGTGCATTGTACCTATCTGTAATGCAGGATGTGTTGTATATAAGCCAGTATAACAGGATATGGCAACAGCAAAAAATCCACCAAATTAAGATAATACTATCATGTCGGCTAATGCACTGTTTCACCGTTTGGCTCTGTCAATCATTTTATCAAATGTTAAGGTCATATTTATAAACGTTGACACGGTTTAAAGTTGGCATCCAGTAATCATTTTTGCTTGTTGAATGATAAGACCTGCTGTTGTCCTGCATAAAACCTTTGTTAAAACAAATAGTAGGTTCTTACAAAATTAGATTAAGATCTAACTTTGTATCTTACAAAGTTAGATCTTAAGAAAATTTATTTTAAGAAAAGCGTTAAAATTACTTTCACAATTCCTAAGAATGAAAAACATTGACTTTGATAAGTATTTAGGCTTGCACCTAAATACTTTTCATTGTCATTGTGTTTTTGAATAGTACAAGAAATATGTTCATCCTGTTTGATATTATTTGTTAAGTTTTAAATCATTTTTGTTTAATCAATTGTATTAAATAAAAAAATAACAAATTGTCCGTGTTAAATATAGTTCAACAATTTAAGTGTGGATAACATTTGACAAATTGACCATTCATGGCGAACTGCGACATCCTAAAACTTTGAGGTTCTAAAACGACCAATTCAGAATTAAATGTCATAATCAACAGACTTGCTCATGTCTGTTGATTAAACACCCTAAACTAAACAGATATTTGCTCGTAACGGATGTGGACATCCGTCATTAACATGTCCCATGTCATTGTAGAGGGTAACTGGAGCGAGTCGGGGCACTAACAACGAATGGATGTTAGCGTTACTTGACACAGAAGGTGGGCTGACATGGTTCATATTTATAGACAATTAAGAGGAAATCGAGACATGTGAGGTAGAATGAAACCTGGATACTGACCCCGTTTTTTTAAATTAATTACTTTATCTTTTAGTACATAAAGTATTATTGAATTTGAAAAAAGTGATGGCACTTTGCCTTATCCAAAATATTAGAAAAAAACAGAAAAATATGATATATACATATTATATTTATTTGTCAAAATGTAAACATAAAATTATATTATAATTCTATTTAGATAGTTACTCGATACGAAGTCGTCCAAGTAGATACCACCGCAGTGCCAGATAGGTATCATCCCATGAAATTGGAGTGTTTTGCACTTTTGAGTTTCGAATTCATCCTGGCACTGTAGCTAGTGAAATCACCGAGTATATGAGACCTTTACAACCGTCGTCTCGGATGACGGACGATTGTTTTTCTTCATTACTGCTCTCATTGCTAGGCGTGTCACTTACCATCAGGTGAGCCAACTTACCATTCTGATCACTCTATAACATAAAAAAGAAACTAGTTGTCGTGGCTAATGGGCCACTATTACTTTTTAACGTACATAACTAAAGTGAGTGAACGTTAACTGAAGTGATATCAGTCAACAAACATATTGTTTAAGTACTACGAGTAATAGTCTAAATTTGAACTAATAACCTAACCTACCAATTCACTAGCACGGTTATATTAGTGTTTTGCAGCATAATAGTTTGCTTTATTAAAACAAGCAAATGGCCTAGGGCCTAGGGCTGTCACGTATTTCCAATAAAAACTTTGTGATGTAATAATATTAAACAAAAAAAAAACAAAAAGCGGAGGTTGCAAATATTGTATAAACGATTTATACGATTACATACACCAACACCACCCTGCGCATGTGCCTATGAACAAATAAATAAATATCCACCGACATTCACACAGCGCCATCTAGCCCCAAGTTAACGTGGAGCCTGTAGTATGGGTACTAAACAACGTAACATGTTCATGTACGCAAATATTTGTACTGCCCGGGGATTGACCCGGAACCTTTGGTGTGCTAGCCGCCGTCTCATCCATTTAAACAAACTGGCAGACTCTCTAAGGCCCTAAGGTGACAACCCTAACTAAGCCTTACCAAGACCCTGGCTTATATGCGTTGCGATAATAGATAACGGCTTTTACTTGCAAATGAAGATATTACGTTTGCAAGTCTACCTAAGTACAATATTGCGGTTCAGAATGTTTATATCGAACGATCTCTGTAGATTGCTATCAACGGTACAGGT
>PQWD01009316.1:0-37147 GCA_019425675.1 Leucinodes orbonalis
CAATAAAGATTTACAAAACTACAGACTAAGTCTAAGGCCAGACTGAAAATCACTTTACAAATTGTTTATACTAAAGCAACCCTTTTTAATTATTAAAAATGAACGGGTCAGCTTCTACTAAACAATCATTTCACTTTGAGGGTCCACTGAATAAATGACGGTGATTTGTTAAAGTAACAATAGCCATCAAGATAGGAAGGTGAAGGTGTCGAAAAGGTTTCCATATAAAACATTGAAGATTTGTTTAAATTA
Source organism: Leucinodes orbonalis (assembly GCA_019425675.1). Classification (NCBI taxonomy): domain Eukaryota; kingdom Metazoa; phylum Arthropoda; class Insecta; order Lepidoptera; family Crambidae; genus Leucinodes; species Leucinodes orbonalis. The sequence continues at coordinate 253 of PQWD01009316.1, forward strand.
CCTTATAAGCTTTGGTTTAAAACGAGGTAATAGTAAATATAATATATGCATTCGGCCCTACAAGTAATACTTTTGGTTTTAAATTGAAGTATTCCGGATTGAAGTGCTATCCTGGCAGTAGAATTATGTATACTGTGACTTTCTCATCTTTTTTGTTCATTTTAACGACACTCGTCTATCAATATCAACTCGTATCTGTTTGTTAATTTCTGTCAGTTTTCTTCTATTAACCTTTTTTTTTTTTTCGAACTGACTACTGCTGTTGGCCGCAGATGGCCTTTACAGCTTCACCGGGCAAGTGGCGAGCGCAGATGGCTCTCAGCCTTAAAATTTACACAACGAGCCTAAGGGCGTCCCCGAACGGGACTCGAACCTCGGCTTAGGGCGTTGCGGGGGGGCTTGGTAGCCAAACATATGTTTGGGGAGAAAAGCGGCCCGGCACATGCCGGTTATGCGAATAGGGACTGAATTATTAACCTTTTGACCGCCAATGTCGCCTTAAGGCGCCAGACACAATAGATTTTCTATTGCGTATTTTGGTTATGGTAGTTGTTGTTCCGGCATGCTCGTTAATCCCTCTCTTCAACCTATTCACTTTAGAATAGATTTTCCTTTTTTACTCTGCACTTCTAGCCTTCACTAGTGACTCTTCGCATATCGTTGGTCCATCGGGCCACCTTACTCTCTAAACCATTTTTACGGGACTTGCACTGACAGTTAGCAAGTGTAATAAGATGTGACTTAAGCTATTTATAATTTTTCCATTCGAGAAAAGTCAAAGAGCAAAGCTATTTTCAAATAATCTTTACAAGCGCTGCCCCGTACGTCTCGCGTGTCACATCAACCGGCCCATGCCGAACAACGGAGCGTGAAACGTCTGAAGTACTTCGGCGGCATTACGCATCCATTTGTGGGTGGGGGTCAAGACGCTCCTTAAACAACTAGTGATGACCGAAATCGTTCGATGGATATGTTGAAGCTATTTTTTAACCGTCTTCATAAAATGAGGTTACTCAATTCGACCGTATATACCTATGCTTTTTTACGTTTGTTCACGGATATTTTTGTCGTTTATGAATCAATTTTGATGATTATTTTTTGTTAGAAAGAGGTTATTTCAGAGGTGGTACCATTTAAAGGAAGTCAGGGTCTGATGGAGAATAGAGAAATCAAGAGAAACTGTTTTATCTTTGTTCGTGGATATCTCCGTCGTTTAAGAACCTATTTTGATGTTTTTTTTTTGGTATTTTACAACACAATAACTTGAATTGTGAGAGAGTCTAGCTAAATCGGCGTGATACCAATTTTCAATATTTTTTCTTAATGAGTTCCTATTAGCTTATACATTCACATTTAAGTTTCACTGGCTATTGTCTAATCCATTTTATGCTCATAATCTTAACCTTTTTGCAGAGAAACATGTATGAAAAAATTCTAATCTTCTACTTAGAATATAAATCCATAAATATCCACTAACATACATACAGCGACATCTAGCCCCGAACTAAGCTTAACCACAGGGTAATATTTTTAGTAAATACTAAATATTGTAATATTTTTAGTAAATACATACATATTATACATACAAACACCGAGACCAATAAAGACATGTTTATGCACAAAAATGTTCGTACTGCCCGGGGATCGAACCCGGAACTCTAGTAGTAGCCGACGTCTCAACCATACACCAAATGGCTCGTCAAATAAAAGAATAAAGATTCACTATCTTGTATCTTAACTTTTACTTTACGCGCAAAGCAGAAATATACAAACTATCGATACCACGTAATCCGTGTCAGAGTGTCGACCAAACTATCTAGCTCCAACACTGGCTGACTCACGGGCCGTCCCGGAGGAATGACACCGTTTCTCCGACACTCGCAAATTGAAACGGAAGGTGTCCAATAAATTCCACATTCACCCTCCCGGCATTTGGGGAGCAAACTTCTTTGTATATGTGAATGTTTTATCAAGGTTAGGGTTGGAACGCATGTTGGACTGGAATAGCGTATTGGGATATTAGTCTGGTATGAAGCCACAGCTCTATTGAGTTTTTTTATGCTGTACGAGTAAACGGCTTACCTGATGGCAAATGATTCGTCTGGCCATGACAGAGTGGCATTGAAGGAAAATTAACATCTGATAGACAGTTATTAATTTCCGTAGCGTAGGACGCCCTCCGGCCCGATGGACCGACGACATGCGAGAGGTCGCTGGTGGAGGCTGGATGAGAAAAGCGGAGGACCGGATGTCTGGCGCAGAATAGGGGAGGCCTATGTCCAGCAGTGGACTGCGATACGTTGAATGGATAGACGGTTATTATTCTCCACCAATGTCACACTGCACCCGTCACCCGAAACAACAAATGTTAGGTCTCTGATACCCGGTTATTTTACTAGCTACAGTGACCTCATCCGAAACATAAAAGTGCATAACACTTAGTGCATTAAACTGCACTATACTAAAGAAAAAGTCCAGCCTAAATAACAGCATAGTAAACTGTTTACAGAAAAATACTGTTGGCTGCTGGCAGCTACCTCTGACAAAGAATTAGTCTTACAATTCAAAAAGGAACGCTGAGAGTGTCTCGAATCCTTGCCTAAAGGGACTCTATTAAATAATATCATCATCATCAGCTTATAATGCCCCCCTGTAAGGCACAGGCCCTCCCGCATTGGCAAGCTAAATAATAATGTATTTAAGAATATTTTCAAAAGTGTTTTGTTTTTAGTTTTGTTTTATTATTATATTATTAAATATTATATTTGAATAAGAATTTTGTGTTAACCTGTACGACACTTAACATTTAAATCATATGGTGTATTGCAATTTAATATTCTTAATGTAAGACTAATAATGTTATGTTGTTGGTGAACCTAATAAATAAATAAAATATATATATTATGTTCGTTAAAATTTAAATAGTATTTTTAAAAATTATGTGGTATTCATTATTTCATTTATTCAATTTGGATTCATATTTCCATCTGCTTACGAAATAAATTTCAATTTGAACGAGTAACTTGAATGAGTAACTCTACCTATCCAAGCTTTCCGGAGCCGCAAAACATCCTCACGAATTAACAATAAAACCCTTCCGTTGTTAAAGTCAAGATTGATAAATTGAAACATTTTATTACGCCACCAATGTGTCTGCTACAAAATGAAGTTTGCCCATCGAAACTAGATGTGGGGTAAACAAGTGTAGGATAAACGGGCCGGATTGGATCCGGATTTTGTGATTGATAGGTTTTACGGTGGGCCTGAAACGGTAAACACATTTCGACGATGTCGTACGTAATTTAATATTGCTTTGTTTGAATATCGGCGACTATTTTTAAATCATAACGTGTGGCGCTTTTGTGAAAAGCTGCGATTTTTTTCGGATAAACTTTTCGTTATTTGAATATCGTCTTCACAGCTTCACTAGGTAAAAATGGCTGAAAGCCTTCTTATGCGTAGTGTTCGGTTGCACCAAACGTAGGCTGATAGGTTTAACTTTATATATTTCTACCTGAAAATAACGGTTAATACCGAAACCTCATTTCTTTATGCTGCCGTAAAGGTGCTTTTAGTCCAACTATACACTAACTCTAACTGTTCTTATATTAATATTCCCTGGTGACGCACAGTGTGACGTACAAACAGCACTAATCAAATACATTTTAACATGAGTTTATAAGATTTTTCGAAATAATCATAACTATTTTACCGAAACTTCATATAAATCGCAACAGTGTGTCTATTGTTCCACAACGAGCATACGTTAAATACCCTGCCTGGGAGTGTGTTTACATTACATAAATACCCCAAATCTCGCCAACATTAATTATAATCTAATACTCAAAACTCTATTGGCCCATTAAACTTTAAACCGAATTATTTATGTTCCCGATGGCTATATTTTACAAAGAGCTTATAAAATAGTGGTTCCACTCTTACAGTAATTGCAGTCTGGCGAGTGCTCAGATAATAAGGAAATATGGCGGCCAGTGGCTTTTATGTCGCGTACATTGTGGCCATGTGAATCTACGCTGAATAAACCACGTAATACTTGAAGCAGTAGCTCCAAAACAACGTTATTCCCTTAGATATGTTGCGACCCATTGTCACGAATTTCTTTTTACCCGACTGCCGAAGGAGGGTTATTTTTATAAGCATATGTATGTATGTAGATTTGTATGTACCCTGCTGCAGTCTAAACGGATTGACGGATTTTAACATTTGAGGTGTCGTTATATTTGTCTTAATAGTGCGAGTGCGTGTCACTGGGTACACTGTGTACAAAATTTCAAAATGGCGGATTTTAAACGCCATTTTGTATGTTTCAACATAAAATTTCAAATCCCATTGAGTGGGGTATCGATGCATCGGTCTTTTAAAAATAGTTTTTCGAAACAACGCCTATCTTTATGAAATATTGAGGTTTTGAACTAAATCTATGAGTTACTTAAATGCTTGAAATAGAAAAATATAATAAAAAAATATAAAAAACCCGATTGTTAAAAACTTACTGGAAAGGGAACAACAAGCTCTACCATATATACACAGTGCAAACATCATATCATTTTCATGGTATTGCAGACGGGAGACTGTGAACACTGGTATATACCTTTCTTTGTTGTGTTAGTTTTACAAATAGTCAACGTATCTGATGTACTTCTTAATAAGTGGTCTCAATCCTGCAAAGTATTTCCCTAGTCAATATTTTCACTTGCACTGCGTTCCCGGATGTACCGGATTCCGGTAGAGAAACTGCTTTAACCGGACCAACTATTCAAAGGCCCTTTGATCGGACTTTCGATTGCCGCATTCCCCGAGTGAATGTTCTATTGTAGTTGTAATTTCGTGTTTAGAAACTGGAATATTGTAATTAAAAGTTTCCATGAGTCTGTCCACAACTGTTAGGTTGTAATAAACATGTAATATGTATATTCAAATTGAAGTGGCAGTGGTCTGGTCTCGTATGTCGCAGAACCGATGGCCGTTGGAGCAGACGAGTTCTGGAGTGGAGACCGCATCTTTGCAAGCGTAGCGTAGGACGCCCTCCGGCCCGATGGACCGACGGCTTGCGAAGGGTCGCTGGTGGAAGCTGGATGAGAAAAGCGGAGGACCGGGATATCTGGCGCAAAATGGGGGAGACCTATGTCCAACAGTGGACTGCGATAGGTTGAAAAGATATGTATATTCTAATTTAAATTCACAGACATAACCAGAGCACCATCTATTTTGTTAAGGTTAGGTTGAACTGTCCTTAAATTAATATGTACTGCTGTTTCTAACTCACATGCAGCATGCTGATTATAAGATAGCCCCTCAATAACTGTAGATCGTCTAGTTTGTTACTTAGATACTATTGTACTTTGTTAATTAAAGTTTTGTATCTTATTGTATCTAAATTCTCTCTGGTACTGATGAACAATATTTTTTATCCAAGCTCTATCATATATCCAGTAACTTCACTGACAGTTTGACATATTCTATCACTAATGACTGCTGAAATACGTTCAAAAACACCTCACAATCGTGATTCTTGCATTATAAGGACAATCAGTTGAGATAAAACTTCCTAGACGATGTAACGGTTGCATTAAAATGTTGTAAACAATTATTGTTTTGAACTACTTCAGTATAAAACCAATAGCAAAAACTTAACAACTAGTTGTAATAACAAAGACTAATTAAAACATCACGCTGAGTTAGCCACCGATAATTAGGTAAGTGTTCGGAATTGGATCCCTCAAGAGTCACGCGATCGTGTGCGTTTGACTTTTTATTCCATCGCAAAGGGCAAGTCGTGATTGCTCTTTCCACACTTACGTGACTAGAGTCTATGTGTACCGAATCGTATATTTAACTTGGAACACATTATTTTGAACCACTTATTCGTCAATTTTATATTATTTACATAACTGTGAATTTATTTAATCGGTTTTTTTATTAATATGTTTAATTTTATATGCTATCGTGTAGTCTTGAGATTTTTGTTTCTAGTGCAATATAAAAAGAAATTCCAATAAAAATTAACGTAATCTAAATCCCCAGCGTAAATACGTTAGGATTAGATTTTTGTTTTACTGACCGCTGGTAGTTATATCCAATAAATAAATAATGAATTTCCACAGACATTCACACAACGCCATTGAGCCCGAAACTAAGCATTAGGCTGTAATATGGACTCTAAACCGTAGTGTGTGTAAGCAACCTCCCTCACACATAGACATAAGTTATTATATAAGCGTAGTTGTAAGCCATTTAATATATACAATATACTCGGAGTGCACACCGAATACTTAGTTTTATTATATCTCCCGGTCCCCACATTGCAAAACAACGGATAATTAAATAAATAAAATAAATATCCACTGACATTCACACAGCGCCATCTAGTCCCAAACTAGGCATTAGCCTATTTTATGGATACTAAACAACGGATAAACTTACCTATAAATATATTTTTTGTAAATAAATACATATGATACATAGAAAACACTCAGACCGATACAAACAGACATGTTTATGCACACTAACGTTTGCACTTTCTGGGGATCGAACGCGGAACCCTTGGTGTAATAGCCGACATCTCAACCATTTTTCCAGATGGATCGTCATAATTTTATTTCCAATAGAAGAAAGATTTTTCTTAGTTTCTGAAATCCGAATGGTTAAAATTGTACTGAACAGTTTATTAAGTTTATTACCGACAGTTTATTAAGTTTATTAAGAGAGACCGCGTCTTGGCAAGCGTAGCGTAGGACGCCCTCCGGCCCGATGGACCGACGACTTGCGAAAGGTCGCTGGTGGAAGCTGGATGAGAAAGGCGGAGGACCGGGATGTCTGGCGCAAAATGGGGGGAGGCCTATGTCCAGCAGTGGACTGCAATAGGTTGAAGAGAACAGTTTATTTGGCTTTAAATCTATAAAATGTTTCTCAATCGGGATCTATTTAACTTGTGATACCGTCGTAAGGTCACATATTGTTTGTAGGAGTTTAACAAGCTGTGTTTTGATGAGTGTGCTTCCGAGCTCTTTGCACTCCCATCTTTTTTATAAAAGGCGAACTGCAAGATGTTATCCTAATGCGGCTTTCATCCCTTGTGTTAAGGCAAAATATCAAACTTAATTGATTTGTGTTATTGCTTACATATAAAGTAAAGTAATTGGTATTGTTTGTTTCATCATCATCAGCTCATTAAACGTCCCCACCGAGGAGCACGAGCCTACCCGTATAGGGTGGGTCGTCCAATCCGCACTGGGCCTGCGTGGACGACTAAGGCCTAATCACCCTATTGTTTGTTTACTAAATATAAATAAATGTTCAAGTGTGTTTTTCGTACATATAATTTGATTTAACTGGCTTCTTTTGTGTATAATATACTCAATAAGCCCCAATAGAAATTCAAGAAAGTTTCATAGAAACCAAACGTGCAGGGTGGCAAAGGGTAAAAGTTGAAAGCCTTAACCTACTTCGAAATTGTGTTTAATCATGCAATCGCATTATTCAAAAAGCAAATACTTTAAGAACATTTTGAAGTTCATTGGATAGTTTATATTCTGTTACTATTATAAATCTTAAGTATACACTACATGAATAAGGTCAGAAATGATTTGAATTAATTCGAAAATGAGGTTCGAGAGTCAACTTTTATTTTAAAGATCTATTTAACAGGTTCTTGATTCCAGATATCGTCCCTTGGAATAGAAGATTTATGCACTTAGTTTTTAGGAATCAGGGGGGTTATACGATTCGTCAGCATTTTTGTACAAGAAAAGGCGAAGCAATATTATTGAAACACTGTTTTAAGATATGGTGGTAAGCTAATGGTGCGCTTCGGGTGACGGATGCAGTGTATGGGCTTTAGTCGTCCATGCGTGCCCAGTGCGGATTGGCCGACTTCACGCACAACCTTTAAATCTTTACGCAGGCATGCGCATGTTTCCTCACGATGTTTTCCTTCACCGTAAGGGCGTCGGATAACGTACATATCATCATCATTTCAGCTACATAATGTCCACTGCTGAACACAGGCCTCCCCCAATAACTTCCACGCCGACCGGTCGGAAGCTATCTGCATCCAGCTGCCGCCCGCAATCTTCCTTAGGTCATCTGACCATTTTATGAGCGGCTGTCCCATGCTGCCTATAAATTAACGTACATAATACAATTTCGAAAAATCGAAACAAATTGGTACGTCGCTGGATTTGAATCTGCGCCCTTCCGATCGGAAGGCAACCGTCCACACCGTCGATCTACCTACGCTCTAATAACATGTACTTATTAACATACAAAAAGTACGAAGTATATTTATCCGTTGGTAGTACCCATAAGGTACTTACACGTCCAAACTTATACACTTTTCCCTTCGGGTGAAATGTAATTTCGTTTATTTATCCAACTATTGTACAAAGCAAGAGTAATCGGTGCCATAAATTTCTTACCACTTAATTAGGACGAAGTGAGAAGGTAACGAAACACAATTTATTTACTACTCAACGGTCGGTCGATTCACAATATGTAAATTATTATGGCAGGAATAATTTATTATTATATAATCGTTGAGCCTAGAAGAGGGCTGTTGCGTGACCTCCACAATTGTTCAGGCTAAGTTTTAGAAGCGAGCGTCAGCGAGAAATATTATAGTTTTCTAATGAAATATGTTTGTGGTTAAGCAGGCAGACAGTTCGATGACGTAGTCAGAATCTCAAAAGGAAAGGGTAAACTAATTCTCATGGATCTTACACCAGGGTTATCTTGTCTTTACTAATAATAATTAAAAACTATGTTTTTTTTAAATAAGAAAGTCGATGGTAATTTTTTCGATTTCTTCACAATATGGTTACATTATGATATGGTTTTGACATTTAATATTTTTTTTATTTATAAATATTTTAAATTAGGTCTTTATTTCTAGCATATTTGAAAAATAAATAAAAAGAAAAAATCTAATAGTTAAATTTGCTGGTATTTTAGTAGTTTACATTTCTATAAATTCTATGTTAGTATTTTTATGATAAAGATTTATTTACTAGAATACTATATGCCGAGCAAGGCCACATTATCTCTATTCGATAAATTTTCATCTAGATTTAGACACTGTTGTCTTAACCTTTCTATAAGAGAGCTTTTAAAAATAATTTATTTGATTTCAGTATATCCGTAAAAGCGTATGGTTTGAGCTTTTAGTTCTACCAAGCTTTCTTAGTCCATAGCCTTAGGTTTAAGAGGCATTCATGTACACGCCCACTTCCTCCACCACGCGGCGCCACTTACACGCGGAATAGCCGCTTCGGTTTTATAAAAATGGCCGATAAGCTAAACTGTAATTAACAAGTAATTTCCCGATCGGTAGATAGTATTTTTTCTAATGAACGGGTTGAATTCAAAATTACTGTGACAGCGGAATGGTAGAGCTCGAATCATTTATTTTATACATTTTAATTATTGCTTCATGGCTTTTATAGTGACGTATTTAAACCAGGTACAAACCAGACTTGAATATTGTATTCGATTATTGAAGGCATATATATATTTATATTTTGAAGATTAACCAGACTTACATTTCTGTAAGTAGGTGGTAGGTACTTCCGCAGTGCCAATATCGTACCGAGAAATAAGAGGGCTGTGCGCTTTAATGTTTCGGGATCAGAGCACTGTAGCCAGTAAAATTACCGGGTATAACAAAGCTAACATACAGATGACAACAGTGTCTCGGTTGACGGGCGCAGTACTTATGGCATTGATGGAGGATAATAACTGTCTACCAGTTGTTGGTCTCCTTCAAGTGAGCGTCTTAACTGTCCTGTACAATTTGTAACATAAAAAAATACCGTATTTAAGGGTCATTTGGACCTATACTCTTTGTAAGTAAAGGGGATCAGATGCACGATTTATAATATGAAGGTAAATGAAAATTGTTAATGTTTTATGCCACGCTAAAATTAAAGAGAAACACACATTTTTTATTCAACGCTATACAAAAATAAAAAAATAGGCATGAATTTTCGATGTTGCCCCAAATGGATTAGCGTGTCGACGTTAAAGTATGTATGGCGTAAGGTAAAAGAGTTGAAACATAATTAAAAATTCATCGGGGTTAGCTGCTTACGTTAAAAAAATATCGTTAAAAATCATTATTTGTGTTTTTTGACAAGCGTAAATAACGGAAAGTTGTATTAAAGCATACAACTTTCCGTTATTTTTAGTGCTATATGCACCGCTCTATACACCGCTCGAGGGCTTATCACGGAAAGACAAGATCATTTATTTATTTTTTGTTTACGGGAAGAATTCTCCCCGCGACTCATTGCCCTTTAAAAGATATAATTTTTAGGACCTTTTTAGGACAGCTTTATTGATTGTATGTCTGTCTATTATGGCTTTCTACAATGGAAATGCGTGTACAGTTATTAAGCTCTAAATTTACATAAACGTACTAGAGCTCGAATAGACGACCCTGTGACAAAAGTTTGTAAAACTATGACAAAAAAACTGATTGGCTATACATCAATCTGCATAATGAAAAATATACAAAATAAACGTCTTATTTACGAGTAGGAACGTAACTCACAACGTTGGTACGGGTTCGTGATTTTCTTGAAAATATTGATAACAGGAATCAAAACTATGTAGCCTTTATATCATACGTAGATGTAAATGTAAAAGTTATTCCATTAAACAAGTTATCAAATCGATTCAATCGTTCGAAAAAATTTAAAAAGAGACCAAGTAGGTAGGTGATTCTACTAAATACAGTATTATCTTAATTAGTTTCAAAATCGATCATCAAAATAGCTCAAATGAATCGGAAATATTACTTTCTAACAATGGAATAGCAGGCAAACAAGATAGCAAATTTAAACCTAAAACCTATGAGCAAAAATCTCTAATTCCTATAAATTAGAGCATCCTATCAGCGCCTCCGCCGGTCGGACAAACCCGTAACACTAGTTCGTGCAGCTTTGATCGATTTTGTTTTTTCCCACAGCATTTGCTTTCAGCTCGAAATTGGGAGACGTTTATTTTTACCAAATACCATTTACTTAATTCCCTTTTAGAAATTGACGCTTAAACAAGATTTTTATGCAAAGGAATCATGGAAAATCGGCATTATAAAAAAAAAATTACGCATCAGTCTAAAAGGGATAGGGTGACATACATACTTTTTAGGCTTACTTCACATCCATCAATGTTTTCATATATACTATTGTTTTATTTCTGCTTAGACCCCATCCCATCTTGTTAAGAACATGACGATCTGGTCAAGATAATAGTAAATAAATAAATAATAAATATATACCCAATGACATTCACACAGCGCCATCTAGCCCCAAGTTAAGCGTGAAGCCTGTATTATTGGTACTAAACAACGGATAAACGTACTTATATACATGTTTTTTTGTAAATACATACATATTATACACAGAAAACACCCAGACCATTATACACAGATATGTTCATGCACACAAATGTTTGTACTGCCCGGGGATCGAGCCCGGAACCCTTGGTGTTGCGGCCGACCTCTCAACCGCAACACCAAATGGGTCGTCAGACTGAAATACATATTTCTGGCTTTCTTCACATCCATCAATTTTTATATATACTATTGTATTATTTCTGCTCGGGATCCCATCCTTTTAAGGACATGACCGATCTGATCAAGGTAATTCCTTCTGGATCTTCCCTTGGAAAGAGCCTGATTTTCTATTCTTTTTGATTCAAACTTTTGAAAAGTCAATTTAAAGGGTGCTTGGCGCATGGACCGATAGGATTTTTGGGGTAGTTGGGGGGATCTTACGCTACTTTTCCCTGGTAGACGCAATGTCGTATGTTTCACGGTAGTTTAGACGTGACTTTTTATTTTATTTGAATACCCAATTCATGCCTTTTAATCGTCATAAGTTTTTATTTGTTGTTGCAATACCGCAAGATGACGTCATGTACCTGTCCTCTCTAGGAGATTTAACAAATTTATTAAGATATACAAACAATACGTCATAACCAATAAAATATCTTTTGTGTTTCGTTACAGTGGTGTAATTTTTGATAAAGATAGTGAAAACTGTTGAATAAACATTAAATTATAGATTACATAAAAGTCATATTTTGATAGAAAATGAATTCATTACCCTTTGGTCACGAGTCTTTTTGAATGTCTTGTTGCTGACTAATACAATGTTTATCATAAATTAAAAACTTAGGTTTATTTAAATGCGTTGCATATTTTAAACAAATTTGCTTAGATTTAAATATTTTTTTATATTCCTTCCTGACCTAACCTTCACTGGACCTTCATATTGACTTTTTTTTAATAATAAATATATTGCATTAAATTGTTTTCTTTTAATTGATAATTTAAGTGTACGGAACTTATTTCGGCACTCTTACAAGTTGTGTATAAATATTTATACATGTTACTGAAGCCCACAGTAGTTACCTAATTCATTGATGTTGATTATTTTGATTTGAACTTGCAAGCGTAAAATAAATAAGTCGTGTGAAAAATATTCTCTTTCAAAAGTAAATTACTACATACCTAAAATGTTATTTGATACTTTACCAACCCTACATAAAATTCAAAGTTGTCAAGCACTTACAATTATATGGTTAATGAATTTTGAATAAATTGACGCTTTCTTTACGAGGTCATCGTACGGGTTTATGAATTATTTTGCCTACACTCAGCTCAATGCTACGAGTAAGTACGCTATTGTGTTCTTGGAATTGAATAAATTTATATAATATAATTTTTTGTTACTTTTAGTAAATGTTTTGTAATAACAAAAAGCTCTATCATTGATATTACCCTTGCCTTGCAATGTCTGCTTACACTTTCTACAATTAAAGCCTTTATATTATGTTTATACATCAAACCAGATATCGAAGGTCGCGTTGTACTCAATATTTAAGTCATCATTATATATTAAGGTAACTGCGATTTAATTTTATGCCGAATAGATGTCCTCTTTCACGACTAAGCATTTTCTTTAACCTTACATTTACATAGAGTGGGAAACCAACACATCAAAAAAAGTGCCCCAAAATTTAAACTTCTGCTAAAATCCATAACACTCTAAAAGTATCAAAGACAATGTTGATACCTTTAATATAATATATTAGAGGTTAATTATTGATACATTAGAGGTTAATTATTAAGTTAACAATAAACAGAAGTGTCCGCGACTGAATAGGCATGATGCCTGGGTCCTGAAATCGTAAGAACTATTTCATATTATTACAAATCTGGGTTAAATATATCGATGTGCTTACTCTCAGCTCGAAAACTCATGTTTTATGAATTTTATTAGTCTTCAAAGTTAGATGGGCAAGTCCATTTTTAAAGTACATTAATTGTCAAAAATTTGTTACAAAAGGATAACACATACAATTTAATGCAACTTTTGCTATGAAACCGTTTTAGTAAACGCAACATTTAATATAGTTGTAGTACAAAATTCACAAACTATACATACTAATTACTGATGCGTGACATTATAACTAGGTAGCTATTTGCATGAACGTTTTTGGGAAAGTCCATTAATGTTTTTAGAATTGGAAAATCTCTGTGAGTTTTAATGTTAACTGAGTAATTTTTTTACCAATGTTTCTATTATTGTGCGGTCCATCGATATAATAACAGAAAAAAAAATGTCATCATCCCTATTATGCCCATCCGTCAGTAGAGCAAAGTTTTCCTTGATGATCACGTCGCTCGCTACATGACCTAGAAACATTGTAGTATGCTCGTGCTTTTGATTTGTACCCTTTGAAAGACGCTTTAAAGTCAAAATTTTAATAAACAATTTTATGTTATAAATATAACATCTGTCAACGTATGAATCAAGCGGCTCGGACATTTATTGGTTGATATTTCTTCGTGATAGTGCTTCTGGTTAATTTATTGTTAATCTAAGGTTAAAGGAAAGAAAACAACCGTTAAACAAATCAAGAGTCCATATTCACTTTCACTTATTTGCAAAAGTAATAACCACCCCTAACATTAGACGTGGTGTATAAGACACGCATCAAAATTCGCCTTCAACAAAACTGCCCAGAAGCCACCGGTAGGTTAACGCTGACAGTCACGAGCGGAGAAAATTAAATTGCGGGCGTGCAATAATAAAAATGTGTTTGGAACACAATGGGTGCGCTCCTTCAATTTGGCTCGACCCTCATGAAATGACCACTGTCCACTCTCTCGTTATTAAGGTGGTAGTACGTTGCGGACTTCCCTTTATAAAGCGGAGGTTTTCCTTGCTAGCATGATGCGGGAAATTATGTTTGGTTTAGTTTGTATATGTTGTCTTTTATGTATTAAAGCGTGTGTTATATTTTTTAAACATTGTCAATAATATACATTTATTAGTTTGTAAATCTAGAATAAATCTACTATCAAAAGAGCCAAAGAGTTTTTTAACCAAATAATATTTTTTAAGTAAATAAAAGAATCTCGAACATCTGGAATTGTTGCAATATAGTTAGTTATTTGAAATTTAAAATGTGTATGCTGGAAGAGAGAAGTAGAGGACTTGTGGCCCAGGGCTCTAAGATCAAGGGCAGATGATACTAAGTAAATAAAGAAAAAAAAAGAAAGAAAAACTTTATTGGACAGATTAAAAAACACTTTATTTACCAACATTAGACACATACATATTATTACAAGATAAAAGAGGCAAAAAATATTTTTAGTGATTCATTGGGCATCCCAGTGACTCATAGACCATTTATATATTGTTGGTTATTACACTTAGGATTCCGCATTCGATCCCCGGCCAGTACAAACATAATTGTGCATGAAGATGTCTGTTTGTATTGGTCCGGTTGTATTCTATGTATAACTTATAAGTTTTTACAAAAAAGTTTAAAAGTATGTTTATCCGTTCTTTAGTGCCAAACTACAAAGACTAGATGCTTAATTTGAAGCTAGATGGCACTGCGTGAAGATCAGTAGATATTAATTAATTTTGTTTCACTATTGTGAGCAATTTAGTGTAGCGCAATCTTTCACGTTTACCCTTTTACAGCGTACCTTACTTTCTTCTATTGTTTTTACATCTAGAAAATTCCAAAGAAATGAATACTCCACAACCAGTAAGCACTGTGCGCAAACCGTTACGGGGCATTGTAATTACAAGGATGATTAGGCGAAATTTTTGCCTGAGCCTATTGTAATTTGGAGCGATACGGTATCGTGGTTCATGTGTGGAATCTAATTAATGTACCTTTGCTAAACTGGCAGTAACATCTGGTGATGATTTGAAATTTGAAATTAGAATTCGTTAGCCAAAGATTTAAGATATTGGCAATAAAATTGTTATAATTTAATTCTCACTTTTTGCATTTGTTCCCAATTTGGTTAGAACTTTGCAGGCTGAATCACACATTTTTTGAATAGAAATACGTCCCATTTTATACGAGTGTTTTGAACTGCACAGTGCACTGTAGCTAGTAGAAACTGGGTATAATAGACCTAGCATCTGTCATCTCAGGTGACGGGAGCAGGACGGTGTTGACGGAAAATAATTAATACCTATTGTCATTAATTTTCTCCAACAATACATTTGTCATGGTCACACGTATCACTAACTTACAGTCAGGTGAGCGCACTGACAAAAATAAAAATAGAAAGATGGTTTCGTTAATGACGCTTCGGTTGGGCACTTCAAGTTTTCGGCTACTATCCTAGAATGTAGTTTTTAACCTTTAAATATAAAAAGTATGTTAGCATCGATCAGACCTAGAATCACATACATAAAAATAATCTTACTATATGCACAACAGCACTCAAATATTGTACGAAGTACATGCAATGTGTATAACATTTAAGTCTTAGCGTCCGCGGCAAATGTTTATCAATCGCGTCAGTTGGACAGAATTTGTAGCTCCGTTGGTGTTGCAAATTTTCATGGGCAGCAGTATTCACTTTCCATCAGGTGATCTGTCTGCTCGTTTGCACCCTATACTATAAAAAAAATCTATTCATAATCACGTCACTCGCTACATGACATAATGACATAGTAGTATCCACATGCTTTTAATTTTGTGCTCTTTCTATGACGCGGCATTTTACGTTCTAAATACAACAATATCTATATGTATGACATGGGGCTCGGACATTTTGTTGTTGTCGTTTCTTCATCATCATCATCAGCTCATTAAACGTCCCCACCGAGGGGCACGAGCCTACCCGTATAGGGTGATTAGGCCTTAGTCGTCCACGCGGGCCCAGTGCGGATTGGACGACTTCACACACAACCTTCAAATCTCTTCGCAGGCGTGCATGAAGGTTTCCTCACGATGTTTTCCTTCACCGTAAGAGCGTCGGATAACGTACATATATTTTTCGGAAATTCGAAAATACATTGGTACGTGTCGGGATTTGAACCTCAGCCCTCCCGGTAGGAAGGCGACAGTCCACACCACTGAGCCACCGACGCTCGTCGTTTCTTCATGATTGTGAAACTAGTTAGTTCATTGTTTATTTAAGAAGCTCTCTATTCCAAATTGATTATTCAACCCAAAAACCAACAAGTGAAAGTGGAAAACGCGATATGCCATGTGAACTACCAGGAGACCATAAAACGTCGGAGCTGTCCGTAAACTAATTCCGCGTGTGAACCGGGTGTCATCAGCCGGGATTATCCGGAGCGTTCGCGCGCCGGCTTCTGTATCGGGTATCCATATCGATTGCCGTACACTGGGTTATTTTAATCGATACGGATAAACGTCGAGGTCTTTATAAAATTATGTATATTTTGAATAGGTAAATCGATTTGCACCTTTGTTTCCATTGATGCCTTTATTGAGGTGGTAGCAGTGTTTGCTTAGTTTCTGCTTCTAATAGAATTACTTCTATTGCCACCAGTACAACTAATTATACATGAATACGTTGATCGTTGTTCATAATAAATGGTATCAATGAAGGAAGCCTGTACTTAAAACACAGGTATGCCCTTAAGTACCGGCAAATTATTGACTTTCCGAACAACACTGTCTTACCCTTTGAACACCAATGACAACTTAAAGCGATACAAACATCAAAAATTTTATAATAGTCTGGATTTCTGGCGTTCAAAAAGTGTTAGCGATATGTTCCTATTTTTTGGTTCAAGCAAACTACTTCATGACCATTCAAAAGCAGGGCGATCAAGAATTGTTACTTAGTAAGTTGTAAGTGTTATAAGTATACCTTACCATTGATATGCACTCCATATATACAAATAAGCAGTGCATACCCTGTGCGTCCAGGCAACCCGGAAAATCGCCAACATATTCAATGATTCCCAGTTATTCGCTAATTTTCCTCTACAGTTTGGAAACCATAGGCGATCTGCAGTCATCAACAGCACTCAAGCCTTACATAGTTAAAACTAGCTATAGCTACGTTGCTGGCGTGTGCTATAAAATATATACATAATACAATTCGGTCAATTAATTTCTTTGTAAGCAGATTTGAGGATAAACTATTACGTGGGATCAGTTTGGGGGAGAACATTGTCATAATATGCAATAAAGGTAAGAAAATTGGACGACGAGAAAAACAGGTAGATAAACATTTTGTTTTATCGCAGTTATTACATCGATGCTGACCAATGCTGTTTAATCCAGCCAAGTTAGATGGAGTAGGGGGAAACCCAAAATGTGCTGATAAAATAACCTGTTTTTTTACTTGATTAGAATACAAAAAAGAACAAAAATTATTTTTATCCTTGCTGCTTTGTATCGATAATATCACGTGAAGTTGTGAAAATCACTAGCGGTCACCACCAAAATCTACACTAGAAAAATAGTTACCTACGGAGAACTAGGCTTAAACTAATGCCCCTCATTTATACAAAAATATAGGTACTCGTTATAATAAAAAAATAAAATAAACAAACGAGTATAAAATTTAGGTATTAGAACACTTTTAATAACAAGTCATAGTTGAAAATTGTATCCTACGTAATACAAGCTGTAAAAACAAAAGATGGTGATACTGGTAAGTTCGTTACACTTTCTTCGAAGTGTAGTGTGTATAGACGACCTCCCTCACACATAGGTATAAGTTAGTATATAAGCTTAGTTGTAAGTCATTTATGATAGACATTATACGAGTGCACTCAATATACGTGTTTTCATTCAGTCTCCTGGTTCCCACATTGCATGGCGACCCTGCCAGGATCTGATAAATTCCCTAATAAACTTTTAGGTAAATTTTATTTAAAAAGAAACATTCAATGATGTTTTTTTGTTTTCAAATCACGGGGGAGGTGTAGTGTGTATAGACGACCTCCCTCACACATAGGTATAAGTTAGTATATAAGCTTAGTTGTAAGACATTTAAGATAGACATTATACCAGAGTGCACTCAATATACGTGTTTTCATTCAGTCACCCGGTTCCCACATTGCAGAAGTCTCTACCCAATAATATTAAATGTGCTGTTTAATTTTTTTCGAACTCAATTGCGACAAAGTTGAAATTACGAAACGCATTTCAGATTACGAACCTAATAACAATAAGACAAAATGTATTTTAATTCGAATTTTACGCTCAATATAAGAGCTGTCAGAATATTCTGGAATGCAGCCGTTTCATTACTTGGCGATTTGAATATATAATAACAATCAAAATTGAACTTTAAATGCTGCCCTATATAAAATATAATTTCAACTAGCTGAGTGGGTGTAAAGTCGATTTTTGCAAACAGTGCGCGTGACTCCACTCGCATTCATTACGAAGCTTGACCCAGCCGTGACGTCGCATAATGTTTGGACATAGGCGACGATCATTTATTACTTCTGTTGTTGCGGCTAAGAATCCGGCGTGTTAAATACTCAAGGTAGTTTTGTACTAAGGCGATAGATGGCGATGCACCTAGTTATCCAACACAAAGTAAGCACATTATTATTAATTTAATCCATTAGCCCACCATCATTCAACATTGGCCTTCAATGAGCTCCGATCCCCACCATCCCAGATCGAGCAACTTGAATCCAATTTCTACCATACACCCTCTTCAATCTTCAGTCTATTCAGTATAGTCTCCCTCTATCAATAGAAGTTGGACACCTCACGCTACACATGCCTAAAAGAAGTCGCCTTTTCAACCAGAGTTGCCTTTATTTAGCCCGAAAAAGGCCCTTTTTTACAGTCTTGAATAAAATAAATAAAATAAAACGGCTTCACGACATGATCCTTTCAGCATTTGTAAAACATAATCTTTTAAACCTCCATCTAGCCCTATCTAACCCTTTTTAACGTCATAAAAAGCTCCATTCTTAAAACTAAACCTCATTCTTAAACCAACAAGACACACTTGCACTTTTAACGTGCTGATTCTAAGAGCGAAGTCGATCATTGGTTTCCCGGCATATCTTCATTATGAATTTTATCCTCAAACGAGATCCTGACCATCGTCCTCTCCATTGCACGCTGAGCCACCTTTAACCAGCCCTGTGGAGAGTGTCCATATTTCGGCTGCTTGTGTCATTAAAAAAGAGCGTACACACCGGCAATGCATTTCTGGGACCTGAAGTCTTGCAAATTTCCATGGGTGGCGGTGTCACTTACCATCAGGTGAACCGTATGTTCGTTTGCCTCCTGTTCAATAAAAAAAATTTGAACGCACTCTATGATAATTAGTTCTGCGACCCACATGACCGGCCCAATGCCATATCCACTTACTTTTCCGGTGAGCTATTACTTTTTTTGACATTAAGTGAACAGAACAGAAATTTCGCTTACCTGGTGGAAAATCATACGCCTGATCTTGAAAGATGCAGTAATACTTAATAAGTTGGTAGTCATTATGTTCCCTCAACACTGCGCCCGTCACCCGAGGTGACAGATGTAAGGTCTCATATACCTCTTAAATTTACTAGCTACGTTGCCCTCATCCCAAAAGATTCCAATAGATTGCGCTGTGAAATAAGAGTATTGCACAGAAGTGTAAAGCGCTCTTAGTTCACGGTACGATTTTTGGCACGGTGATGGTTCCTACCTAGATGACTCAGTTCCGATTCTACCAACATACTAACTTTAGTTCTTTGGCGGATAGCACTAGTTCAGGTAAACCAAAGGCCAATTAGTTTTCTTAGTAAAAACGCCTAAACAACGCCGGTTTAGCGGCCCCAATCCCAATAGTAGGTATGTTTGCTGGAAGTAAATGTTTATTAATGAGTACGTTTGTGGGTAAAGGTTTTACATAGCCATTTTGTGTTGGTAAGCTTGTACAACGGATTTATAGCGGGTATTAAAACGTAATAACAACTCTAATAAATCCTGTCCCAGTTTATTTAGAAATGGGGTACACGTTTAAAAACGTATCGCTCTGTATGCGAGTTAAATATGTAATGGGGAAACGTGTAATCAATACGAATATAAATAATATTGAAATCAGATTGTGTTCGTTTAAATTTAGATCAGAATATTACTGCCATCCCTATTTTGAATATTACAGGAATAAGTACTTGCCCGGTGAAGCTGTAAAGGCCATCTGCGGCCAACAGCAGTAGTCAGTTCGAAAAAAAAAAAAACAGGAATAAGTAATTAAAAGAAAGATTTAGTTTTTTGTAGCGTACGAGGTCGGGGTGGAACAAAAGTAAGGACGATGAAAGTAACAGTACAGTTGTATATCATTTCATCATCATCATTTCACCCACATAATATCCAAATGTGCTATATCATATAATTAATTTATTTTGCTTATTTTATGTGAAACGACGAAAATACATTTTTTATGCTACTTTACTAAAGTAAAAATAATAATTTAAAATAAAATGACGTAAATAAAATACAATTTAATACATATTAATAATACGAAATACGAAGCTAAAGTGGAATAAATACTGAAGAAAAAGGTATTTTCATAAAATATATGTGATAATAATATATTACATATTAATAGCCGAAATTCGAGATGTCCTTAAAACGGGCTGATCCTTGTCCCAGTTGTCCCGGCGATGTAAAATACGCGTCTCGTGGGAAATTTATTTGCGGCGTATCCTAAACCGTAATGTGCCTTCGATGTGGAGTCGGGGGAGGAAAAAGTAACGTTACATGCCGTCAATCAGGAATTAATAATTGTTTATTTTGCAAAATTGCCACAAACTTATTTTGCTCATGATATGCTGAGGTTGTAGGGCGTCCTTTGACTATAGATCACAATAAAATTCATCTTAGTACTTATATTTCTTTTTATGTTATAAGTGTACAGGACGATCAGGACGCTCACCTAATGGTAAGTGATACACCTAACCATGACAGAGCGGCACTGAAGGAGATAAGCAACTGATGAATAGTAATAATTTTCCATCAATGCCACACTACGCCCGTCACCCGAGACAACAGATGTTAGGTCTCTCATACCCGGTAATTTCATTAACTACACTGTCTTCATCTCGAAAAATAGATAGTTCTTGGTCTGCTTCAATGCCGCTCTGTCATGGTCAGGCTTACCATCTGTTGAGCGTCTTGACCGGCTTGTTCATTATAACATTTTTTTTTAAAATGGAATAAAACTCACACCGTGACTTTTACTGTGCGGCCGGCCCCACATTCAAACCCATGGCATATGAACCACCGATCTCTGAACGAAGACCAGGCAGAGCTTTAATTTTATCTTGCACAGTACGGGACAGACATGCAGCAGATGGTTATAGTATTAAGCGAACTTACCATAATATTATATGCTAAAACACTACCTTATTCCACAAAAGATTTTATCATCAGCTCATTATATTATGACCCCACCGAAGGGCACGAGTATACGTACGTATAGGTTATAGGCCTTAGTCGTCCACGTGGGCCCAGTGCGGATTGGATGACTTCACACACAACTTTCGAATCTCTTCGCACGCGTGCATGAAGGTTTCCTCACGATGTTTTCCTTCACCGTAAGAGCGTCGGATCAACGTACATTTATTATTTCGGAAATTTGAAAACACATTGGTAAATAGCGGGTTTTGAACCTGCACCTCCATATTGGTAGGCATCAGTCCACACCAATGAGCCACCGACGCTATAGCATAGAATATATCTGCCATATAACTTAGCGATATTAATACCAATACCAAAACTATTATTACATATTAGGACCAAAAATCCAACTTGATCCGTTCCTCGGATGTCCCAGCTAGGTAAAATATACGCCTCTAGGGAAATTTATTTGAAGCAGATCGCAAGCTACAATAATATGCCATCGATGCCGTTTGGCTGAGGTGCGACGAGTGGGAGGCAACTGGGCTGCAATTCCAATAAATTACGTGAAATTAGTAGAACTGAAGCGTCGGTGTGTACCACAGATTTCCCAATACAGGAGATGGGGCAAGCCGCGTTTAAAGTGCGACAACTGTAAGCTCAACGAGCATACACTGGCTACCAGTTTACGCTCTGTGAGACGAGTCAAGACGCACGAATATTTGAAGAAATTACCGTTTTTTCCAAAATGCCATCCTGTGCAATTGTAACATGACATCATCGCAATGAATCAGTAAATTTACCAAGAAATATAATAACTTTTCACAGGTAAGAACCGAAAAGAAATTGCGACACTGGGACTGTCTATAAACTTGGCGGCTTGTCCAGTCTAATGTATATTCTGATGTCTGTGGTGTGTACCAATGTGTTTCCCAATTTTCGGAGTTATATGTACATTTATCCGACGCTCTTACGGTGAAGGAAAACATCGTGAGGGAACCTGCGCACGCCTACGAATAGATTCAAGGGTTTTGCGTCAAGTCGGCTAAACCGCACTGGGCCTGCGTGAACGACTTAGGCTTAAACACTATTTATGGGTAAGCTTGTGCCCCTCGGTGGGGACATATATAAATTCAAGTCATAGCTGATGATGACTTGAAATTACGACACTCACAATCCAACTGGAAATTTGGTGTTCCATAACAACTAAAATGCCAATTGGTTTAATATGGTAATTGTATAGTAGAATGTATTGCCTAACAGTGTTACCAAATTTATTAAAATCTACCGTAAAACAGAACAAATGAGTGTAAAATTGTACGATTGAGACACGATAAAAATCCTATCAGCGCATTTCAAATTTAGTGGAATTGAGACCCTGATCCTTTAACGATACGTATTTTTATTACACAAACACATTTTATTGACAGCAACTAGGATCAACATTGTTGTGGGGAGATATAAATGTTAAAGCTATATGAGAGGAAAATCTTCGGTATTATTTACAATCAATTAATAGCCTTTAAAACACACAGTGGTGCACAGGCTATGGGGAAATTAGCCCGATACCCTTTCTCTCTTCAACCGCAGAACCACTGCTGAACATAGGTCTCCCCCATTTTGCGCCAGATATCCTTTATTGCTTTCTATTTATTCGTTCACTTTCAATTTAATGTTTGGAAATCAGAAACTTATCACATTTCTGATTGCCAGACTAAGTGGTTACAGAAGCTTTATGAGATCGCCGGTTCGCATAGTTTATAATATAAGTATGAATTATTTCTAAATAAGACTCTATTGTTCACTAGCTCATTTCAACTAAAGCGCAGCCTAGACGCATGCACACTGAATCCACCTGAATTTATTCTCATTTTCTTTCGTAAAATTAATTGCAATTTTGCAAGAAGCTTTCTAATTAAACGAATTGAATAAAGTTGTTTGAAAACATTAACGAGCCATAAATAAAGATCGGAGCTAAGTAATAAAGTGGTATGTTGGTAAAAATATAGATTTATTGTATCCGAAGTTTGTTACTACAAATTTACGATCATCAGATATAAATCGCAAAAAGCCAATTCTTTCCCCTTGTCTGTTTTATTGGAAATACTCCGTTTGCGATAGACGAAATTTTCTCTACGTTATTTTATTGCGTCAAAATAATAGTTCTTTTGATAAATATGATCTCCGGTCAAATTTTGTTTAACTGAAGATTGCACTTGTAATATTACGTATATAAAGTTTATCCGTGTTATGTTATTGCGTTTTGTTCGAGTTTTTATTAATAAATAGAAAAAAAATATTTTATTACCATCATTAGTTTTGTAATTGTCTTGATCACCATCCATAACGAATGGATTAAGATAATTGTGAAAGACATTTCAAAGAATACATACACTCTATAACGTATATTATGAAAAAAACACTTCGGTTCGTCATCGAGTATCACACTTGAACAAGGTAATTGTAAAACATATTTCATAGTACACGAGGTAATATTTAGAACGAAATCACTTTTTCTAAAATCGACCTTAAAAACTAGAGCTATTGAGTACATAATTCTGAATAATACGCAGCTGACAACCTCAAGGTATATAAAGCCTACAGTATCTAATACGGCGCTAAACGAAAGCAACATGTATATTTGTCAATTGCACTGCACGTTATTCAAGGCGCTATTCCCAGATAATCTTAGCGAAAGACAAATGAGCATTCATTCAGTGCTTCAGTTCTGAATGAACCCTCTAAAGGCCACTGAAGCGCCAAATTACATTTAATTTACTCAGGCAGCTGCAAACCAATAAATAGTGTAAGCCGAGCAATTACGAAATCGCTATAAATTCACCGAACTAATTCCTAACATTACGCTTTGCTATTCGTTTGAATTTACTCACAAATAATTGCAAAGGAACTTTGAAGAAGCACCGCATACCATCTTCGTCGGTTTAACTTTAGAAATTTAATTAAATATTTGTTGATAACGAACTCTTTGTAATGTGCAAGTTAATGTTTGTCAATTTAGACGCCTATGAATAGATTAACATCAACTTGTTTCAGAAGGCTGAAGTATTGAACTTAATTAAATAAATAACAAATAAGTGAAAGATAATTTATTGATACTTATTAAAGTGAAAAGTACATTGGCAAAAAGCAATGCAGGCTGTAGTAACGATTAAAGCTGAATTTCGTCATATGTGCGATCTCTCAGCAGATCTATTACAACCTATACGAATATTTAAGTTTTTATAATTCAGCATATATTACAATAGAAGGGTCCTTATTGCGGATTACAAAAAAGAAGTAGGAGGCCTGAATTTGATTCGATCCAATGTTTATGTATATAAAGGTAAATACGCCATCCGTGCCTCAAAAACAAACCGCCGAAGAGAGTAAAATTTGTATTATTTTGTTAGGTAAATGTGTTTGAAATTCGAAATAAGTGTATGTGTGCTGTCACTGCATTCGGAACACTTTTTTCGATTGTTTTGTGAGCATATCACGAATCCATACTTTTTTACATCATTGGATCTTACAAAAAACGATGATGTCAGATTCAATCATATTTAGGCATCCACAAAATCGCAACAAGGATACAAACAGAACTCACCAATTTTACTAAAAACTACTTTTTTTCCTTTTCAACATTTTATTCCATAAATAAAGTAATTCATGACAGTTATTCAGACAATGTATTGTTTGCAGTAGTCACTTCCAAACCAATGGCCTTTAGTTTGTTAGTTTGACACGGTCGTATATCTCAATTCATTTTGATTTAGAGATCGCTCCCGAGGTGCATTGAAATGCACCATGTACAAACTACTATGTATTACTTTGACATGGTTCTGTCACCGATTATGATTTAGCATGTGGGAAGTTTATACGAGAACTATTACATGTGTGATATTGTAAAAAATATTTAAGTATATCGACTGTAGTGACATACAGAAGTTCGTGGGCTATCTGTATTAAATAAGACAGATATCTTACGGTAGTAGTTAAATGGATGGATGGATGGATACAAAAACAATACTTCTTTTTTTAATCCCATAGTGAGAATGTGTAGAACATATAATGATTTGGTCCGAAGTGGCGGAAATATAGATATAGATTTATTTACGAATTGTTTTAGAGGTTACAAAATAAAGATAACGAATCTTTTTAGACCGGATTGTCCTCAACCCCGTATAACCCATATTTCTACATAACTCTTAAGTATTATTTTTATGAACTCTTTTTTACATGTGTGTAAATGTCAGATTATTATTTGGAGCATGCTGTGTATGCTATTTATGGATTACCATCTAGTGCATTAATTTTGTTAATTTCTTTGGAACTAAAAGATTGTAATCTGTCTGCGTACCAAATTAAATAAATAAATAAAATGTACTTTTATCAGTAGAATTCGAAGTCACGAATGCAAATTGTTAAATAAAAGATCTATGATTGAATAATGAAGACAATTTTCTGAGCGTCGATGCTTATTAGTGGGAGCTGTGCCTTCCGATCTGGAGGGTGCAGGTCATAGCATATCTCTATTAACTTGAAAATTAAGACATTGGGTCTACCGGGGAAAAGTAGCGTAAGTTCCCCCTCAAAAAATCATGTCGGTTCATACGCCAAACACCTTTTATTCTACGAGTATACATTACGAGTACAATTTCATTGTAACTGTATTTACAATATTAAAAACGTCAAAATTACTTGTCATTATAAGTCACGGCGCGATAAGTTTAAGCACACAGTAAAACGCAATAAGAACCGGCTTAGTTATTGTTTGACACGCCATAAAATTACAAAGTTTATAGGTACTTTAAGAACTTAGCTCGTTAACCTTTGAAATTATGCGTTATGAAAGTATAACCTTCGTTTTGGCGTAGTTATATTAAATTGAAATTGAAATTGAAAAATGCTTTATTCAAATAAATCTTTACAGATACTTTTGAATCGTCAAAACAGTATATAATTTTTTTATTAAATCTAATGACTCTACCACCGGTTCGGAATGCTGCCATCCAACGAGAAGATCCCGGCAAGAAACTCGTGGGTTACTCTTTTCAATACTTGGTTTTACAGAGTTTGGTCAAATAACAAATTTATACAATTCAATTATACACGTCTGCTCCTGGAACACAATGCAGGCAGACTAACACCACAAAATTTTGTCTGCTAAATATTCATCTACTGTGTAATATCCTTTTTTCAACAAGGTAGTAGAAAGTATTAATAAAGAGGAATGTCAGGATACAGAAGATTTTTTTCTAATACGAATTATTATACGAAATACGAAGTCACCTGATCATAAGTGATACGCCTGACCATAACAGGGCGGCATTGAAAGAGACCAACAACTGATAGACAGTTATAATTCTCCGTCAAATGCCGCACTGCGCCCGTCACTCGAAGGTACAGTGTCCTCATCCCGAAATGCAAAGGTGCCTAGCACTCTTATTTCACGAGTCGACATCTAGCACTGCGGTGCTACCTAAACGTCTCTGTATCTACCACCTATTAAAGTGATTTAATTTACGGTCTTGATATTCCGGATTACACGTCTTCGTGGCCGAATGTCACAGCGTTGGGCTCAGATCCCTGCATAATCCATTGGTCGTGGGTGGCCACTTTCTTAAAATTATTATTTTATTATTGTAAAGAATGAAATTCCAATATTCTTTTTTTATTTATAAGTGTACAAGACGGTCCGGTCGCTCACATGACAGAGCGGCATTGAAGGAGACCAACAACTGATAGACACTTATTATAGTGATGATGGGGAAACAAATAAAAATTATTTCAAATTTGTGTTAGTTTTAAACAAAATTTGTTTGAATGTTTTAAGTTTGCTCACAATATGTTAATCATATTGCTGATAAAAGATAGTAGTAATTTATTTAACTTCCCAACAGTTCCCAAACAGATAATTGTTAAAAGCACTGAAAATGCTTCCAACATTGTTATTATCCTTACTGTGAATTCGAGTAGGCTAAATTATTTTAAAATGAACTAGCATTCCTAATAGGAATAAGGTACAAAACCTTATCGAGCTTAATCATTACATAGTATAAAACAAAGTCGCTTTTCTGTCCTTATATCGTTATATGCTTAAATCTTTAAAACTACTATAATATTACTTCCCTTTTCCGATACAAGAATGGTTAAGTATCATTATAGTACTACTGTTTTAAGAGATGCCGTTGAGTCCCCTGGGGTTAACCACAATCTCTTAAAACGTATTATTATAATGATACGTCAGCATTTTTGTACCAGAAAAGACGAAGTAATATTATTGTAACACTGTTTTAAGAGATGGCGGTATCCCCCTGGTAGAGAAAGCTAGAGGTAGATATTATAATTGTTATTAATACCCGTTACTTTTGGAAATCTTGAGCGTGTTTCTCAAATTTTATAGAATAGTTGCAATATCAATTCAACTCAATTCTGATACAATAGATTTATTGATCGGTAGAGTAAAGTTGAAAAAACCACCGATGGACATTTTACTACTTATATGAGTGCATGCAATCGTCTTCTATTTTATAAAACATTCACGTATTTGCATATTAAATTATTCAAAGAGAGTTTGCAATTTTCTAGCGTTTCGTATATAAAAGGGTATGTTTTATGTCCGCTGGTGCAATTTAAGGCATGAGGATTGTTGTGTTTTAATTGCAACCATGTCTTATAA
Source organism: Leucinodes orbonalis (assembly GCA_019425675.1). Taxonomy (NCBI): domain Eukaryota; kingdom Metazoa; phylum Arthropoda; class Insecta; order Lepidoptera; family Crambidae; genus Leucinodes; species Leucinodes orbonalis. The sequence goes on from PQWD01009316.1 coordinate 28,610, forward strand.
TATTGTTTCATCATTTTAACCATTAATTTCAGTACCGGACTAGGTCTCCCCCAACGGCTCATGTCATAAATTGTTTTTAGAACTTTACTCGCCACACTGGTTCAGTTAGCGTTTCAAGAGTCATTTTCTAAATCACGTTTCAATCGATAGACTGTAAAGTTATCTTAGTAACTAAGCTTGGAATTTCTGGATGATTCCAAGTATTTCACGAAGAATAAAAATCAAAACAACGAAATAAGTTGTATTCAATAAAAATTCAAATACGACAAAAAAAAAGAGTTTACTATTGGTATGACAAACCCCATCCTTTACTATATTCAGTATGTTGTGTGTACTCCTACATGCTGTTATTTTTTCAATATTTTAAATCACCCATAGTATAGTGAATAAAACCAAATGAATAAAAAAAATATTGGAACCGGCAGTCTGGCAATATATGAAAACTTTAACAAAAACGGATTCGTTAAAAAAAAATATTAACGGCAAAAGTGCAAAATCTAATCTTGTGCTAGGTCGAAAATAGATTTAGCGATTTCATCTGCAGTGTCGTTTGATTTCGATGAATTATTACTGAAGCATCGACTGGATAAAAATATGCAAAAGCATTTCATATTTATGGAAATTCAGAAATTTATCGACTGATTTTGACGGTACGATTTATTTAAATGTGTCTTAACACGATTTCAGTCAGGATTTAAGTGTGAAATCTTACCTTTTATATGAAATGTCTAGAAGCGTCGTTGACACAATGGTATGTGCTGTTGCCTTCTGATCTGGAGGGCGCAAGTTCAAATCCCTCCACGAACCAATGTATTTTCGAATTTCCAAAATTATATGTAAGTTTATCCGACGCTCTTACGGTGAAGGGAAACTTCATGAGGATACCTGCGCACGCTTGCGAAGAGATTCAAAGGTTGTGTGTAATGTCGAGCAATCCGCACGGGGCCCGCGTGGACGACTAAAGTTTTCGTAATCGTTTCGTTTTCGTAATCGTATAATTACGAAAAGTTTAAAACACATTGGTACGAGGCGGAATATGAACCTGCGCCCTCCAAATCGAAAGGCAACAGTCCACGCCATTGAGCCACCGACGCTCATCATATGTACCTATATAATGCACGACAAACATTACAATAAAAGGTATCAAACTAAAATCTATTTGGTCTGAAGGTTGCGTGCGTAGTCTTTTATTTTATTAAAAAGTAATGGCCGCAAACATCGAAGCACGAGTGGTCCCGCGTGCAGCCCACTAGTATCCAATAAAAATGTTAAGCCACCGTTCGTTTCAATCTGTATTCGGTATCGGGGACCGGGGCCGATTTACATGCATATAGAGAGGGGGTCTTTATTTGCTTTATTCCAATATACCATCGGTGCATTTGCAGCGCCCTTTTGATGCGCTCTTTGAGTTGCAAACATTACATGGATCGGTGCGGCATCTTTGTTCGTAGAAGCAAAATCTCATCTACCTATTGTGCTTTGAAATGGACAAATATTGTGTTGCGCGGTAGTGAAAGCACCGTGGTTACGTACGTTTCTCATAAAGCTCTGCTGTATATTTCGTTTCTATTATATAAACATACTTTACTCCTATTCAACCTATCGCAGTCCACTGCTGAACATAGGTCTCCCCCAATTTGCGCCAGATATCCCGGTCCTCCGCTTTCCTCATACTTTACTCGTTATTGATTATTTATCATCATCAGCTCATTCGTCCCCATCGAGGGGCACGAGCCTACCCGTATAGGGGCGATTAGGCCTTAGTCGTCCATGCGGGCCCAGTGCGGATTGGATGACTTCACACACAACCTTCGAAACTCTTCGCAGGCGTGCATGAAAGTTTCCTCACGATGTTTTCCTTCACCGTAAGAGCGTCGGATAACGTACATATAACATCTAAAATTCGAAAACACATTGGTACGTGGTGGGATTTGAGCCTTAGCACTCTCGGTAGGAGGGCAACAGTCCACACCATTGAGCCACCGACGCTCTATATTGATAATTGAATCCTATAAATTAAGAGGTTAATATTTAAGTAGGGTAAAACCGGGATAGTCGCCCGAAGGTATAGTTCACTTGATTGTTATAACTATACTTATTAATATGCTGATTCTCTTCACATAGAATTTAAAATTAAATAGTCAACGCTTAGAGAGAGTCCGATATTATCTTAAAGGTAAAAAAAAAATTGTTCATGATTTGTGAATTTGAGTAGAGCAATATCAAGCAATACAATATCATTCATTCGTCATGTCATAAGATACCATCGGAAATGTTTATTGTTGCTTAGTTCGTATAAAATGACTAATATAATATGTTCAACGGTTGTATTCATGAACACTTTCCTAAAATTAACTAAAGTTTGCTAAACATAACAAGCACGTTCAAAATATAGCAGCTCAAACTGTATTTCCAAGAATAAACTTAGGAAGTTCCTTTGCTCTAAGTCCAACAAATATAGAAGCGACATATCAAAATGCAATTAGCTATAAATTAGGCGGGTGGAGCCAACTACTCCATTTTGCCTAATTGGAACTTAGTTTTAGTTGAACGAGTCTATAAACAAGCGTGGCTAGGATTGTCTCCACAAATAGTTCCGTAAATTAACATTATCATTTGGAATCTCTGAGTGGCCACTAGTCAAAAATAATTATGAAATAATATTAATAATATGAATTCATTTCTAAGACACAGATGATAAAAAAAGTGTTTACAGTTGGTATGGTTGGTATGATATATATGATAGTGTATGTCTTGCCAATATGAGAAGTTCAAATTTTATATTAAATTGAAATAATATGATTTACTCTATACAACATTACATTTTAGAATTCCAACAATATTATATACATTTAAAAAAATCTTTATGTTAGCACTGTATTGTATCACAAGTATAATGAACTGATATGTCAAAGAGTTAATAAAATTAATGTCTAATTACAAGTGTTTTGTCAAATAGTAAAATTAATGTTAAATCTTAAAATAAAATGTCAAATTAAAAGTAATACATTATTTCAAAAAATATCCACAAATACATTTTACATCAATACAACACTCATATACATATTATAATTTGTAAAGTGCGTAGTATAAGGCAAAATTTATCGATTTTTATAAAATTAAGTATTTTTTGAGAAAACCTTTCATAGGGACCACAATGGCTTCTTAAGATATTTTAAATGATGTTTTTAGAATAAAATATTCCCAATCATATATCATAGTATATATTAAAAATTATATTTAGTTCTAAAATATGGATCAAGTTCGCATGAGTTGTGAGCAACATTTTTTAAATTATTTAAGCGCTTAATTATCATCATTTTTTTCTAAATATTAAAAAGCACAATGTTACCAAGTAACGTAATTCATTATAAGATATTTTGTTGACAGAGTTTTTAAGCCCTGTCTCACTATTTAACAGACTTGTCACAAACTGCGTGTATCGTCTAAGTAAATACCTTACTGACACAATAGATGCAACAAACGGACGTTCCCAAGAATACACACTAGTCCCTTGCTGCAAACGATGTCATGAACAAACATTATTCCAATCGAACGCATTATATTCAACAAACAGAAACAGCCAATGATGTAAAAGTGTAGATTCGTGATATTCTCACAAAACAACCGAAAAAAGTGTTCCAAATACAGCGACATCACACATACACATATTTCGAATGAGCCTACATTTACCTAAACAAAGAGTCTATAACTGTATTCTCTATGGCGGTCCGTTTTTGAGGCACGGATGTCGTATCTACCTTTATATATACAGAATATCATTGGAAACAGCCGTAAACTTGTCAATACAGTTAATAACCGGCGAATAGTGGAGTGCTGTCAGGCGGTTGCAGTTCACGTAAAATATTCTATGCATTCCCAATTGATTGGATAATCGAGCCCCTGAGCTCAGTCGTTTGTATCATGATTAAAGGCCTTAGGGATCGGGCCGAATTGATTTATTACCTAAATAGACTATGCCGGTATAATTAAACAACTTTATTTTATAACACAATCGAATGCTTCATTAATATAAATTAAAGCTATGTTGACCTTTATAATGTACATAATAATCCATTTAAATTTGTATGATTGTTTATATAATCCTAAGCATACAATTATTCAATTCTCCTTATTTCCGATTTCATAAAATGAATCATTATGTCTTATTAGTATTGCACTGTAGAAAGAAATAAATCGACTTCAATATTCTATGTACGAGACAGATAAAAAAATGTTATTTAACGTAACAACTAATGATATTATTACACTAAGTTTTAAATTGGTAATTATTATACTGATAATGAAATTAAAAAATATATTTAAAAAAGAGCGGAAAGTCGAAATATTAAAATTTCATACATAGTCGAATACTCCATCATATATACGATATAGCGAATTGTTAAGAAGAACCGACGTATTTCAATGAGAAATTAAACTAAGCACAATGCTACAGCACCAATCGACCGGAGTGATACCACGGCCAAACAAAAAACCAGCTTTTCGTTGTTTCGTTTAGTGAGTTGTTTCACCGGAAGACCAAAGCCTTCCGCTTTTCCCTCTTCTGTTTGTTGGAGTAACATGTTCTTAACGTGTTCATCTCGGAGATTTCAGGGACTAACGTGGCGACATCAAGTAAAGATAAACTGTTTGATTCCCTGTCAATGAAACAAATAAGTACTTAAACTAAAAGTAAAATTCACACCACTGAAATCCTTGTTATAATAACTAAATACAGGTGCGTAAACTGGATGTCTTGAGAATCACTATAAATTACGTGTGATTAAGCCCATTCAAAGCTTAATGAACACGTGTGAACCCGTACCTCAAATTTATGAACCCAATCAACATTATTAACCAAATCAACATTAATTATTATGGTATTCAAAATCGTCAACAGCCAAAATACTTAGAATAATTCGTTCGCTTGAAAATGTACTGAAATCATAACGAGACTAGTTGGTAGAAAATTAAGCAACTATCGATGACGTCAGATTTGTTTCAGTGACCGTCAGCGTTGTCGAACTTGTTGAAATCGTTGGGGGTTTTGATAAAAGTCAAGATATTACAAAGCATATATGACGTTCAGGACGTTGACCTGATGGCAGTGATAACTGACCGTGACAGAGCGCCATTGAATGAGACCTAAAACTGATAGAAAGTTATTATTCTCCATCAATGCCGCACTGCGCCCGCCACCTGAGACAACAGAGGTTAGGTCACTCAAACCCGCAAATTTTACTAGCTACAGTGTCCTCAGTGCAAAATACTCCTGATTAACGGGACGATATCTGGCACTGCGAACGATAACTATTCTTTTTTTGTGTATTCTCTTTCGAAAATTGCTGGTGGTTTTCCTTTGCTTTCCCCATTTAGCCAAATTATTTTTTTAAATCTTAGTTTTTTCTTGTTAAGTTAGTCTTCTACATGAGTTCGATTCAGTTGTAGATTGTTTATACTATTTATAAGTGTTCTCATTGCATCACAATGATATTCGGGTTGTCCATTATGTTAACCAACTATTTAATTGAACAATATGAAAGAATAATATTATGAAAGCTCTGCGTTACGTTATAGACCCCTTATAACGCTAGTACGAAACGCAAGTAATTACCGAGGCCCGTAAATGAAATTTCGTATGCTAATTGACTAAATACAATTAAGGGAGCGGGCCTAAGATTGTGTGAGTGGCGCCTCCGTAGAGTTTTGCTAAGATGTTAGTATAAAAGATGTGGCTCACTTTGGAACTTTTTTGTCGCGTCTCCGGTGAAATTTTTGCCATAAATCAATGTCGCAAATATTACGTCGAGTTAACGATGGATTATTAATATTTTGAGAATAAGTGAAAGTTTTAAAGGTATAATTTATAATGATAAAAACTGTAGGAACTTAAGGTTTCTTATTTAAATTATCATTTTAAATAAGTTGAATGAAGGCTTTGTAACTAGATTGAAGATTCATTTTCAAAAATATTACTTTATAATTACTAGATAAAATATACAATCCTCGTTAAGAGACTTGAGAAATTTCTGCGCGTATAAGTAAACATATTTTAAAAGTTATATTTTTTCTCTTGGTATTGTCTTTTAAAGAAAAATCTTAATTAGTTATTTCCCTTTAAGTTCGACTTTTAGAAATTATTTAAGATAACTTATAATATTTTTACGACTCATGTGGAGTTATGGTTTAAATGGCAACTTTCCGGGTTCCGGGTTCGATCCCATTCAGTACAAACTTGCTATTTATTTGTTTTCTTTCAAAAAATAAATGAAATTTCTCATCGGAAAAATCAACAAAACCAAATACTTCAAGCTGAAGTTGCTCAACGGCAAGTATATTCAATGTTGAATTTCTCTTCTAGCCATGTATATTGTTGTTAATTAAACATCAAGTTAAGGCTAGGAGCAGGTGGCGGGCCGCGGCGCGATAACGTGTGGCCTACTCTATTTCGGCTCCGGTTTTTGAGGTAAACCTTATTTATGTGCTCAAGTTGAGTTTTTAGTCGCAGTTTATTTCGGGATTTAACTCGATTTACTGCGCGTCTCTCGTGTAACGTTATTTACGGCGTGTAATTACATGACGCTCTTCGGATATTAACTTCTGAAGAGGTGTAGACTAAAGAGTTTCACTTAGCGAACATTTAATTTTGTGATTAATCCCTAGTCAGATTACGGGGACGAAATGGTCAGATGACCTCATTAGGCCGCAGGGAGTCACTGATTTTAAGGGGAGATCTCTGGGGAATAAAGTCTACCAGTGGATGCTTGAAAACATTCTACTCCTTAAATATCTTAAGGGTCATGTAGATTATAAAAAAAATGATAAATAAGAACTGTACGAATTAAAGTTTTCGGCAATGAAAACACTATTGATCTTGAGAATTTTACATTACAGCAATTGGTAAGTATTAGATTGGTTTCACCAAAATTATCATAAAGCTGCCAGTGCATTAAGTCACCTCACGATCTCTAGCCATTAAATAGTAGATTTAATTCGGTATTTTCCACCACCCGCAATAAAATTATTTTTATAAAAGCGCTCCTTATTTTATATGTCGTTTCATTGATCACTTTTGTTTATTTGCAATATTGTATTTTTAAACACTGAAACCAATAAATATTAGGTCAATTGATGATAGTGAGCAATGACGTCACATATCAATAATCTCATACAAAATATATGGAAACGTTCCTTTTTGACAGTTCATAAAAAGTGCGTCAACCATTAGTGGTGTCGAATTTAACTGCCTTAATTAGTTGCTTCAACCGCGGGTCGTGGTTCAAATGCCTAGAAGAAAACGCTTATTGAAAGATCGTTAGTGCAATCTTTTCCACCTTTTTTACAACATTGCAGATAGCATTATCTGGTTATTAAAAAATAAAATAATTTGATTTGTGCTTTCCAACCTGGCTGGAAATACGATGGTCGTCACATAAAAGCAAGTCAGAGACCATTAGGCAGCTAAGAAGCTGGAAAACTTATGTTAGTCTCTACTAGAAAAAGGATAATAGTAGGTAAAGCTCATAGAAATAATCGTTCATTTATTTTAACAATTAACACAAATAACTTTTAGTTCTCAATGTGAGAATATTTAACATTAGAACAAGTAATAACTAGGCTTAATAGCGGAATGAAGACAGTATGCCAAAGGAAACTCAGTTACAAACTGTCGGCAAGAAGAAAGTTTTCGGTATTACGCGTTGTATGTAAATCATCCACGGACTTGTTGAAAGCATCTCTGAACTGGCTTCTTAAAAATTCAGAACGCCAAGAGTGATACCGGGATCAGCTGACGTACGTTTCTGTGGATGCGGCACTATGTTTTTGTAAAACTAAAATACCTTTTCTATCTATTCAACCTATCGCAGTCGACTACTGCTGGACATAGGTCCCCCATAGATATAGATATACAAGATACAGATATAGATAAAGGCGACTTAGAGGCATGACAAAATTTTGAAGTATATATGTGTTGGTGAATGTGTATGTGTAAGTTCCAAATAGTGTTGTCCACGCCAAAAGTTCTTATTATCGATTGTGATGGAAATCAACGAGCGGTCTCTTTTCGTACAGAAACCAAAAAAATCATGGGTATTTTAATCCTGATGAATCTGGATCATAAGCAAACCTATAATTGTTTACAACTTATAACGACGGTGACCGTGGTGACCAGTACTTAGTTACTTTGAGCTAATAACTGCGATAACTCCTGAGCTCGGAGGAACTGAGATATTCATTTAAATTAAATGCTGTGAAGGATTTTTAAAAAAAAAAAATACACGTGATAAATAACATATTTATTTGCATAGGGATTAATATTATGCTTATGAAAACACCTTCGCAAATAATAGACAGATAAGACATGCTGTCGCGGTCTTTTTTTAAAACTCTCACATCACTTTTGCGAAACTTTAACCGTTTTCACAGCACACGCAGCGGAAAGCTCTATGTAGGAAAAATGTTCAATCATTCTTTCTTACTGCTCCACTACTATTGTTTTTAGTACAGCCTATATCCTTTATCGATAAATAGAAATCT